>JAJOHG010000120.1:0-85768 GCA_021029095.1 Phellopilus nigrolimitatus
GAATAAATAGCAGTATGCCGTTAATGTATGCTATGCATTCCGAAATATAAAGAATAGATAATCAATGGAGGGTCAGTTTTCTGTAGAACGTTTTGAGAGTAAAATGAGTTTGAAGAGATGGTAGGCGCGGCAACGCCAAACATTGGGGGTGTCCCAGCACCTGGAAAGCGAAAGCTCAACATGACAACGGGACATTCAATAACACAACACGCACCAGAATAGCCTCCCAGACCCACACAGTACTTGATCCACAGCGCCGACGTGATTGAGCAAAGCAAAACCCGGTCACGCATTCGGTTTCTATGCATCCATTTTATCCAGCGCCTTCCCGCACTTCGGTCACCATCATCGTCTGCTTTGCTCTTCGCCGCAGCAAGTGTCAACTTCCGCTGACTTGCAAACCCCGAAGAGTCACGTTCAAGAAGCGAGCTGAATGTGGTGTGAACATGAGGTCCGACAGGGTTGATATTTTTTCTCGATTATCAGAGTGTGAAGGCTGG
Source organism: Phellopilus nigrolimitatus (assembly GCA_021029095.1). Classification (NCBI taxonomy): domain Eukaryota; kingdom Fungi; phylum Basidiomycota; class Agaricomycetes; order Hymenochaetales; family Hymenochaetaceae; genus Phellopilus; species Phellopilus nigrolimitatus. Next base: position 501 of record JAJOHG010000120.1, read on the forward strand.
CGAACCCGGAGCTACCGGCGAACCAGCGGTAAGATTTGAGACACAACATAGCAACCTTGTCCGGTTCGCATGAGTGGTTGATTAAGCCAAACAATGCACATATAACATAGGGTGATTTTTATCCAATAGGTCCCCGATTGCACCTCTGAGGACATTGAGTGCCTCAAGGTGGTCTCAGCGTATCGCGAGCGTCTGATCTAAGACAAACGTCGCCAGCAGCGGCTGGTCCGCAGACTCAGAGACGAACGTTATGTGAGTGGCACAAGTCACGTTGCGACGCTATACAGCAGTACTTGTGTTCGCTCCGAGCCCTGACAGCTACTAGCCGCCACATCCTGCAGACAAAGAGCGGCATTCTTTATCGCGTTCCGTGATCCAGGCTCCTTTCCGTCCTCGGAAACGACGAAGGCACGGTTGCCGCCTGAGATCAGATCGATGGCGCTTTTGCCGACGAACAAAATTTAGATCATTCGTCGAGCGATGTCGTGCTGTAAGAACAAGGTGGCTTTTGCACCAGCTAGGAGAAGAGACGAGCCTATGTGTGACAGCGGGGGGATGGAGGTGAAGTGACCGCAAAGCAGGCTCAGTGCCTGTCATATATGTCACATCACCCTCATCAGAATATGTGGCCTGCTTTCGAGTGGAAGGTGGGAGTCGAGTTGTACCATTTTAATTCCTGCTTTAAATTAAAATTCTGTAAGATGCAGAGTATGATGCACTCGGATATATAATGTGAACAGTATGTCGGAAATGACGTTCGTAGCGAGTCGCAAAACGCTTAACACCGGTAAGGAAGTGCGACCGAGAAAGTGAGAATCGACAGTGACAGGCAGTCAGCTCACGGCGACGCCAAGACATGCCGAACAAAGAGGTATAACAAAACTATCATTTCCTCCACAGCAGGACGTAGCAATACAAACGAAGCAACGAGTTTTACACAGCAAGAAGAACACACAAATCCAGTCCAACAGGCACAAACGGGGGGCAAAAAAAGGTATGTGTGCAGGCAGATAGCTACAAGTCCACGTATACGCGCGTGAATGCCGCACGGCGATAAGTTAGCGGTTAAAAACAGGCGGACGGTGCGACCGCGAACACAAAAAAAGGCGAGAACAAAGCAAGCGGGAGGAAGGCCTACGCATCCAAGTCGAAGTCCGGCGGGCGCACCTCGCGTTCCCGCCGCGCGCCTGACGGCGGCGGGTGCGGGAGCGGCGGCGCCGCGAGCAGCGCGCGGTACACGCCCCCGCGCCCGCGCGTGGCGAACGTGAACGGATTCGGCACCGTGTATGCCTCCGAGCTGTGCGACGAGCGCGTCGCGGGGGACGCTGCGTCGGCGGGGTCCTCCTCCGCTTCCGCGCCGCCGAGGCCAAAGAGCCGCGCGAAGGCGCGCGATGGGGAGGGTGCGGGCGGGGCGAGCGGCGAGGAGGCGGAGGGGTGGGAGGGGATGAGGAGGCGCTGTGTTTGGGGCGGGGGGTGGGGATTGGGCATGGGCGCGGGCTTGGGGTGGGCCTCGTGCGAGGTGAAGGAGGGCGGGGGCGAGGAGGGGCGGGGCGGCCGCTGCGATGGCGCCAAGGGGCTCGGGAGGACGGAGGAAGCGTCCGTGAGCGCGGCGGGCCAGTACTCGCTCTGCACCAAGGGCAAAATTAAAATGAAGTTAAATGAATATTATCGAGAATTTGCTTTGAAAGATTACCTGCGGCGAGACGTGGAACGTCCCCACGCCGTCCGTCTCGACGGGGCTCGCGGCGCTGTTGAAATCCTGCCCGGGCGCGCGCGAGATGAGCAGCACGCTCTCCTCGTCCGGGGAGCTCTCCGGCTCCTCCTCGCCCTCTCCCTCGTTCTCACCCACCCCTACCCCTTCACCGACAGGGCCAGGCGGCCCGAGCGTCGGGCTGCGCGCGCTGTCCGCGCCGTCGAGGTTGAACCCGCGGCGCGGCGGCGCGGACACGACCGCGACGGGCGAGCGGCGCGGGTCCGCGCCGAGCAGGCCGAGCAGCGAGTCGCGCCCCGCGGAGAGCTTCGACGCGAGCGACGCGGAGGACGCGTGGCCCTGGCGCAGCGCGCCCGCGAGCGCGGAGCCCGAGCCCGAGCCTGATTTCGAGTGCGGGCGCGAGCCGCCGCCTGAGCCGGAGCTGGAGCTGGACTTGGCGTGGCCGGCGGGGGAGAGGGAGGGTGGGGATGGCCCGGGCGCGGCGTCGGCGTCGATGCTCCAGTCTGCTGCGCGCGGGCGCGGGTGCACGGTGCGGCGGTCCGCGAGGAGCCCGCCGAGGCGGCGCGGGGGCTGCAGGCGCGCGGGGACCCACGCGGGCGCCTGTGCGTGCTTCAGCGCGCCGGGGGAGAGCGTGGAGCCGGAGCCGGAGGTCGAGGTCGAGGCGGAGTGCTGGTGGGAGTGCGCGTGCGCGGGGCTGAGGAGCGCGTACCGCCGCTTGAGGCGCCGCCGGTAGAGGAAGAAGAGCGCCCCTGCGAGGAGGGCGACGGCGGCGGTTGTGATGATGGGCAGGGCGATCTGGATGGGCGACCACCGGGGGCGGGAGGCGGCGCGGGCGGCTGGAAAGTTAGTTCAATTTGATTTCGGTTTCAATATGTGTAGTATTGTTTTGTGGGGAGGGACGCGGCTCACCGTCCTCGACTGCAGCGAGGTCGAAACCCCCGGCGCTGGAGACGTTGACGTACGCCCACTTCGGCGTGCCTAAGTTGGCCGCGAGCGCCGTGTTCGGGTAGGCGGTGTCCAGGGGTGTGCAGCCTGCCGTCCACGTCGCATAGCTCGACGCGGCGCCGCCCTGGCACACCGCGCAGGCGCTCATGAGGTTGTACACGACATTGTTGCTGGTTTACGTATATGCAGTCAGTTTATCGACTGCGGAAAAGAGAGACCGAGTGGTGTATGTTCTGGCGCGTACCATGTACAGGGCTCGCCGCCGAGGGGGTTCGCGTAGGACCTGCTCGACGCGTTCAGGGGCAGGATCGTGAAGTCCATGTCGACGTTGCACTGGAGCATCAAGTAGTACGCGACGGTGCACGGCGAGCTGCCCGCTGCGTTGTTCATCTAGAGCACGCAGCAACCAACATTACAGATCAGTACACGTTTTTTCTTCTTCTTTTCTAGCGAAGCTTACCCATGTCGTCGTCGCGTTGCATGTCACAGCCTGCGCGGGGTTCTGGAGAGGCGGCGGGGGGTCATCAGTGTTGCGAACACGCGAGATGAGGCGACGCGGGGACGTACCTGATCTGCCTGTGCCGACCCAATCAGGCTGCCAGCCGCGATCCCAGCAAAGGCGTGCTGCAGCCTGCGCGCCATCGAGCTCGGCGGCGGCGGCGGCGACGAGACCGGGAGCTCGTATATGCAACTGGCAGCTGGCAATTGTCGACTGCGCAGGTCGTCAAGTTGATGCCAGCGCGCGTGCGAGACGAGTCCGATACCGTGGAAGCAAAATTTTTGACGGTCTCGGTGAATTGAAGCGAGGCCGCTTGACGCTGTTCGGCCCGGCCGTGTTCTTCCTGACTCAAGCTGGCGACGACGGCGACGAAAGGTGTGTGGACGACGTGGACGACGACGAGCAAGACGTTCTGGAATTTACGAAGCACATATTTAGGACTTGTCCAGAATACGGCCTGTGCGACCGCCGGCCTCGCACAGCCGATCAGCGATACAGACTCGCGTCGCTAAGATTGCAGCACGTGTCGATCGTCACGGAAATCCTTTTTTTTTCTCTTAATTTTTGTTCCCTCAATGACGCTGTAGAGTTCCGTTTCTTTCTGAAAAAAAAGGAGCAGTTTGGACACACAGAAAGAAATATAATATAGAAAGTGAGTGTCAAATTTTCAGATTTGAATCATGCTTATACGACATTATGTACAAGAGCACCGCGGGCTGTGGGCTGCGCATGCACATCATGATGCCTTCCTTCCATTGTCAATCCACAATAAATCACTTTTGTCGACCCAGGCTTCTTTGGGCTATGTCTATCCTCTTTCGCCGTCGCTGCTGGGGTATCTAGATGCTACATGTCGGCTCGAACGTTGAGCTCTCCCAGATACGGCATTGTGGCTCAAAACGCGTACTGAGGCTTTTTTTTCAAACTCAGTTTTTGTCTCGGGTTATCTGCGAGAGAAAGTGCGCACTATGCCGCGCGCCGTCCGCCGACCCTGCAACATGAAGAGAAGACGCATGCATGGGATCACCCTTCGTGATGTTCGCTTCGCTATGCTGCGCGTTTTGAAGCTCATGGACTCAGGAAGATCGTTGGCGATGCGATGCTTCACCCTTGTTTATCTCCCGTATTTTGTCGAATCTATTCATTCACAGGCAAGCACTGTACTCCCTCTGCACCTTTCGAGCTAAAGCCCGCTGCCCTCAGATGCTATGTAAATATCAGATGCAAGGCGCGTGCTACGCTGCTCTCCGCGTTCTCAAACCATGGCGTTCCCCACAGCTTCCAGGTGCGGTAAGTTCGTTGGTTTCATTCTCACACTTAACTTTATTACACAGTCGGTTGAGCGCAGGCGTATAAGTCTAGGACGAAGCGCAAACATCGGAGAGCTTGGCGTTTATCTGCGCAAATATTCGGCGAACCGTATATAAGCCGCGAATGAGTATCGGTAACACTTCAATTATTGATAAATAGTCAAGTGATTCAGCCGAAAGACAAACCTAGTCAGAAGAAAATACCGAGCCTTCATCAGCCGTCTCCCAAGCTTCTTCTCCGACTCGCTTCCTTCCCTATCGCCCTGCACCTCCTTTACGAAAGCCATCGCAGCACAAGCAGCTCCATATCTTCTCATTTCACTGCCCTCCAAGCGAATGGACCCGTCGGATCCAAGCCTGCGACTCCAAACCCGTACCAGTCCTGAGTCCATGCGTACGCGTCCGGTTCGTAGCGCAGGACATACACAGCGAACGAATCAGGGATTCGCATCCGTCTACGGAGGATTCCCTTATCCCGCACTTCCAAACGTAAGCTCTCGGGCTTCATGCCCTCTGTGACTGCGCAATTACGAGGGTCACAAGATCCCCTAAAAAACGCCTGCGCAATATAAGCGAGCTCCCCGTTTGCAGTGCGCCCGGCAATTATCGGACGGTGACCCACGCTAGAAAATGCTTCGCCGCGCTGTACACGCAGCCGGAGCACGGCCTGGGGGTGGAAGAATAGCTCATCTTTTGTTTTGCCTGCACTGTTTTCAACACAGGCGTAGTCCTTATGTGCAGAAGAGAATCAGGAGTGACTTAATTTAGCAGTCGGTGATCAGATAGAGTCAGGAAGCTTACGCAGACATGTACCAGTGTTCCGTCAGCATCACAATGTCGATTAAGGCTTGACATACATCTATTTCCTACTATAAAGTTCCGGATTTGTCGTGTTTCAGTCAACAGTACAAACCCGGGAGTTCTCGCATATCGGGTTGTAGACAGCGCCCGCAATATGGCGGTTTGACAGTAGATATCCATGACAAGGAGAGAGGCGACGCAGTGTCGAGCACGACTCGATAGCAGTTGATCTTCGTTGCAGAGTAAATGTGAAACAAAAGGGTATAGGGATGACGGACAATGATGAAGCACCTGTCAGTGAACACAGCGAGTTCCTGGCTCAGCCTCCTTAGGGTTTCAGACTGGACAACCCAAGGCCGTTGAGAGGGATAAGCGCTGTCGCCCATTCGCTCGTGAACGATCTGGTAAAATATGAGGTCCGGCGCACTCAAGAGCCTGACGAAAAGAGGCCGCAGTACAACGTGTGGATATAAGTTCTGGACATGATCCCAGTCCATGCAAGAGAAATCCTGCCTAATTGCACTGTTTTTACGTGCGAAGCAAAGCTGTCAAAATTGTGTGATCGTCCTCAAACGGGAAGTCTTCCATGAACCATTGGAACTTCTTCGAGCCAACCGTTCGTGGTAGTTTATCAGCGTGCATATTGGAGGAGTAGGTATCAGTGCTGGCGAGAAAGAGAAAGATCATAACAGACCAACCGGATAACTACTTCCAGTGTCTTTGCTATGAAGTCGCAGACACAGTGACCTTTCAATATTTCAAGAAACCTAATCAGGATTTCATCGACACACTCCCATTCCGGGGAAGTATCAGCGACGACACTCAAGTAATTTAAAACGTGTGTTGAATCTCCGCTGGACTCAAGCTGCCATACCCGTGCAACCCATCTAACAACAATAAACGAGCGGTCGGGATCCCTGTCGTCCATATTTGTTAAAACGTGCACATCACGGAGTTGCAGTAAGGGAGAGCAAAGGCTTGCTTACATACCTCGCATAAGCCCATATATTTTCTGAAAAGTCCGGCCTGTAGTAGATATGCTTTTCACTCAAAAGTTTTATCTCCTGCATGAACGTGTCATCTGCTACCGAGACTAGCGCTTTGCGAGAGCGGCTTAAAAGGGAGAGATCATAATCACTCCGTACGAAGAGCTCTTTATGTGCCAGTTCAATGAGACGCACGGCGCCCACGGCTTTGAGGAGGCCCCGAACATAATCGTCGTCAAATGATAGATCAATGATACGACCTATAGAGCCTGTCCCCTTGTAGACAGTGCGTTCGATCTAAGCTGTGCTGTCAGCCCATCTTCAAAATGTGAAGGGCTTGAAGATACGCTACCCGATATAATTAAGCAGGCGCTTGCAGTCCTTTTCGATCTTCTTGGCTCTGGATTTAACCACGGAAAGAGGAAGGGGCAAGACGGATGTGCCAGTAACAATCTCGCTATTCTTCTGGATCCTAAACGCTGTCGCCCGAGGTCCTCGGCCCAATCTCCCCGCGATCCTACCAAGCAGCACTTCGAGTTGTCGCCCTGCGGAGTTGTAGAGTAGCCCGAGCGTGCGTCCAGGGCCGGGGAGGTTGTCTGCTGTCGCGTTCGTGCTGACAGAGTCTAATGAAGCTATAGCTTGGTGAGACAAGTCCGCGCAACGGCACTACTGTTGGAGCGCAAGCCGGCGGAGTCCCGTCCCGCGCGCACCGGTTGCGTGCTCGGACGTGCTGCCGCGAGCGCAGCGTCTCGGCTCTATGACGGTCGCTATCGGACAAAAAACATTGGACTTGGGGATTTTGGACTTTGACTTGGGAAATTCATCGATGATCATCGATGATCATCGATGATCACTAGTGATCACTGGTGAAAACCAAGTCCAAGAGCTATTCATCGATGATCACTAGTGATCACTAGTGATCATCGATGAATATCAATGAATGGAGACTTGGAATTCACCAGTCATCAATGATCATCAATGAAAAAAGTTATGTTTTCATTGATCACTAGTGATCACTAGTGATTACTAATCATTGATGATCATTGATGATCATCAATGAGTAATGATTTTTAAAAGTCAAATCTTAATCATTGTTCATTTATGATCAATGAAAACGACTTTGAAAGACCAGTTTTATTACAAATAACCTCCTTTCCGACCAGACCCGATGTCCTTATGACACATCATTTCGAAGCTGCAGTCGGTGGCACGTCATAAGGTAGATCCCGGAGCCACACTCTTGAACAATCCATTGTCTAGTTTTCTTTTCCAAACAAACATAAATCAGAGTGCCCCTCAACACATTTCTATGTCTTGTTTACGCTTTTTTGCACTCTGAGCCAACCCATAAATCTTCCAAGAAGATTGAAATGCATCCGCTACGTATACAACAAGCACTGGAAGTACAGGAAGGCAAAATACATGTGATGCTAATTGGCAATAAAATGTTAGCGAACAGAAGTGACATTACGAGTAATACACGGGATAGTTCAGCACCGGCAGACTCCCTTCCAGATTATCCAGCTCTGCGACAATCCTGCGAAGCAACGAACGGTCAGATAAAACATGACACAGACACATTTATTCTCACCTGAAAATCTGCATATCCACCTAAAATAAGATAAGCCGAGTTGTAATAATAAGAGACACAAAAACTTAAAGCACAAGAGAACAAAGTATTCACCGGCGCCTTGAAAACATAGAAGAAATGGGTGCGATCATGCGCGTGCGGATTCAAGTTTTCGCACTCATCGCAGAGATCCTTCGCGCAGTACACGCAACGGAACCACTCGCCTTTGATGCGGTCCATGCAGTAATCACACAGCGCCACATTGTGGTAGAGCGTCGTGAGATAAGCTGGAACAGCAGATGAAACTGTGTCAGAAAAAGAGGACTGGTTTTCCGGACATGGAAGGGCGTACGGACCTTTGGGATGAGAGGAGTTGAGTTGACCTGCTGGACATGCGGGCTGCCTGTACCTAACATCCGCGAACAGACGTTAGTTTACGAAACACGATATGTGAAAGAAATGCGATGGGGACGTACAGGATTGGTAGAATGGCAAATTGCGACTCAATTGGACGGTGTACGGGCCGCAGTAGCTTAAAGAAAATATGCATTGGGTCGTGAAGAAGGACAATCGCTGCTCGCAGTTGGCGCACTGAACGGAGCAGTACGAAGAGCGAACAACAGCTCCAGTCAAGCCCCGCATCATTTTGCGAATATAGGGAAAACGCACCAAGCTATACGACTGGGTCTTCGTCGCAGGGCACATCGCACATTGGAACCGCACGCCGACGTTGCTCTGGTTGCACCCCTTGCACGCGATGCGAAGGTCGAGCGTCTAGCGGTCACAGCGGCCACCTCGTGCATGTTTCGAGCCGGACCCGATGAAGGTGACTGCGTCGGCCTCCCAAAGCGAGTCTCCGCGCACACGTCTGCTGGGTGTGCGCTATACGTACAGTGAGTCGCGACCGGTCCATAGCTGCAACGCGCGTCTGCTCGCTGTCTGCACTTTGCTCGAATTCAAGGGGATGGGGATCTTCGGTAAGATGAGTTGGTCAGTTTGGTCAGAATTGTGCTGTCGAGGATATTTACCTTGATCATGATGTGGGCGGTATTGTGACCAGCATCATCAGCATCTAGGTTCCCAGGCAAGCCAGCAGCTTCGTAATTCGAACATATATCCACCGACTCGCAAATCACGCAATGGAAGCGAGCGCCTACTATGTCCATAAGATATGTCCATAAGACAACTATCAGATTTTGTCAGTCTTGCTTTGAAGAAAGGTAATAGTGGACTTACTGGGCACACTTGACATTTGGACGTGTTGGCGCTGTTACAGTCCGGGATTGTCAATATTTATTTCATTTAGAGATACAAATGGCTTACATTTGTCCCGAGTCCATCATCATTCAGGTTATTTGTCAGTTCCAGGTCAGGCTTCAAGAACGGTGCGGCCGTCGGGAACATCGAGGAAAGTGTGTGAAGGATGAACTTCGTGCACTTGGCTAGAAAAAAGACAAGTTAAAGTACGCAGAGGGACATCATGACTGGTGGTGGCACGGACCTGTAGCATGCACGGCAGAGTACGAAGTTCTTGCACGATGCGCATTTGTAGCGCTGCGCTGTCAACGAGGTGTTGCAGATCGTACACTCGCTTATATTGTCTTGCTCTGCACCGTCCAGACTACTCAGCATCCGCTAATATCGAGATCAAAAAGGGACGAATCACGCACCGACGTCTTTCCACCTCGACGCGCTCCACAACTTCTCGAGATACGCATGGCGGAAGTGGCCCTTCTGCCTCGGCGCCGCGCGCCGCAGCTGGCTCAGCGTGCGCTGGTCCTCCGGCGAGGCCGAGGTCGGCTCGTCGGGAGCCGCGCCGCCCGCCAGCGCATGCAACACGCCGGCCGTCTCGAAGCAACCCGGGCACAGCTCGTACCCGCCATCGCCCGCGACCGTCGACGACGACGACGCAGACGACGCGGAGGGCGCGGAGGGGAGTGTGGGCAGCGGGCGCGGGCGCGCGGGGAACGGCTTACCGTTCGTGTGTGCGCGCGGCGGGTACGCGAGCGGATCGAACATCGACACGTCGACGACGTCGGCGCGCCCCTTTCCCTTGCCGTCCGCATAGCCATTCGCGTGCCCGTTCGCGCCGGGGCTCGCACGCGGGCACGGCGTGCGCTCCCCGCACGTCGAGCACACGTAGCGGAATGCATCGAGCAAAACGCCGCACACGGAGCAGTCCGTGCATGCGGGCGGCACGAGCTGCCGGACCTCGGATGGGGTGTCCGCGGTGCGTGGAAGAGGGTCGGAGGTCGACGAGGACGCGGATTGGCGATTCGACGACGAGGAGGGGGAGGGGTAGCCGGACGAGCCAGACTTGGACTGGGCCTGAGAAGCAAGCCAGTGTAACTTCGGATCGCGCCAGTCCGCGACGCGGTGGCTGCCGTGCTCGCCGATGCTGACGTCGTCGTGAGCGGCTGACGCGGACGCGGCGGACGACGAGCTCCCGGAGGTGTATGTATGGTAATAGCGGCCGTTGTCCTGCTGAAGTGCGAGGTCGCCGTCAAACGGGCTCTGCGAATCGAGATCGTCGCCGCTCAGCGCGAGCGAGGAGCCATCGGAGACGACAGACTCGGGCGTCATGATGCCGTTGATAGTGCGCGACGTCTGGTCGCGCAGCCATTGTGTATTTCGCTCGATGGACTTGGAGGATTCGACAACTTCAGCCGCTCGAAAACTGCAGAAGGATCCGCGGGGTACCGCTCTTTTTTCTACATGTTAGAACAGAACAAAACAAAGCAGAAAACGAAACAGAGATTTGGACACCAAGGACGTACCATCGAACGCGCTTGCATGAGACTCAGACTCCAAGCCGTACAAGGTGTGGAAGTCCTGCATTGTCGACCCGCTCCCGCCGTTCATGACTGTCTTCGTTTTTTGCACGAGTAACCTGGTGTCCCTCGAGCTAACAGTGACGCTATCATCCTCCGGCTCGGTGTGCGCCGCCGATCTGAACGAAAGAGACAGCGAAGAGCCGCTGCTATTGCGGTTCTTGTATTCGTCCAAGCTCACGAGCGACGAGGTGTCGGACAAACTTAGGCCGTCGTAGTCGACGCCTGCTTCCAAAGCTGTGTCCGGACATGATGGACTGTGCAGACGAGACGGGGAGATTGTTTCGAAACCTCAGGAGCTGGGTTGGACGAGAGCGTGGGAACGAGGGCGAGTGTCCGCCCGATATCGCGTAGCAGGACGAAGCAGAACGTCGATCACAGTTTGCGGCTGTGTTACTACTAATTATTAAATTATAGTCTTTTTGTCGGATGATCTCGGATTTGAGGCATTCACCACCCATCGGTGAATGGTGAACACCAGTCAAGTCCATTCACCGATCATTGCTCATTTATGAGGCTTTTTATTAGACTTGAATAGATAGAATTTCACGGTTCATCGATGACTGGTGAACACTCAAGTCGAAGCACGACATTCATTGATGATCACTGATGAACAATGAACCCAAGTTCCCATTCATTAATGATCACTAGTGATCACTAGTGAACGATGAAAACCAAGTGCCCATTCATCGACGATCACTAGTGATCACTAGTGATCATCGATGAATAGCTCTTAGACTTGGTTTTCACCAGTGATCACCAGTGATCACTAGTGATCATCGATGATCATCGATGATCATCACTATCTCAAGTCTAAGTCCACTATTTTGTCCAGTAACGACCGTCAAACGGCTCTGCGAGCCCGAGGCTCGCTGCACCGCGATTGGTCGGCGCGCGGATGAACCGTCGTCCGCGCGCCACTCCCGATCGTCCCCCATACCCCCGTTTATCATTGACCAATAGGACTACTATTTACTTATCATTTATCCCCTTTTATCCTCCCTCCTTTATCTCGTAGAGTAAACCGGCTTATCCGAAAGCCCGCAAAGCAGTAGCATAAAAAGACACTTTATTCTTTCGCCCACCTCAGACGTTCGCACCGCCGCGCGATCGACTGAGGTGAGCTCTCGTTATTATACATGTTCTATTCTACTTTTGCTTATTAGACTATTAAACTAGCTTACTGTGTATTAGGTTAGTTTACAATACAGACGTTCGCACCACCGCGCGATCGACTGAGCTTACTGTGTATTAGGGTTGTCTCTTCGCGCGGACCCTGTCTCACCTTGCAAAAGGTTATGAGCCTTGCTGACCACTGAGCAAGCCGAATCTAATCGTTTTAACGTACCAAATTGCCGTAATGTCGAACTCGCACGACACCCTCCCGGCCAGTGTTCCGAAGCTCGCGACGAGCGGAGCGAACTGGGTCATATACCGCATGCGCTTCCAAGCCGCCGTGAAGGCGAAGGGGAAGTGGGGCCACTTCGACGGGACGTCGACGCGCCCGGAGCCGGTTGGCGATGCTGCTGTTGCGCTAGCGTTGGCGGATGGTGATCCGAACCCGAACGATGCCGTTGAGGCATGGGATAGGTCCGAGGATGTCGCGATGTACTTGCTGTCGCAGCGTCTTGCCGACTCGACATTGATTCAAGTCGGAAACCTACCAAACTGCGCCGCACAATGGAGCGCAGTTGTACGCGAGTTCACGCAGAAGTCTGCGTTTGCGCAGACCTCCCTTCGCACTGAATTCCTCGAGGCACATTGCCCGGGGGATGCTGATGTCCGCGAGTACCTGAGCGAGCTGCGCACGAGGCGCGAGACGCTCGCCCAGTCCGGAGTCGAGATTTCCGACAAGGATTTTCGCTCGACCATCATCAATTCAATTCCGAACCGACTCGCGAATTTTGCATCTTTGCAGTTAACGGCAGCGGAGATAGCGGCACGCATGTCCGCTACCCTGGCCGATGACGATGAACACCATGTTTTCGAGGTCGATCCTGAGGTCTTGATCCACATAATCTCAGACGAGGCGGATCGGCAGAAGCGAGAGCGCCAGTCGAAGCGCAAGGAGCCGGCTAGGAACTCGAAAGACAAAGACGAGGCTCTCCATGTGAGCTCGTCCGCGAAGTCGAAGCCCAAAGGCAACGCGAAGCCGCGCGGCGCCTGTTGGAACTGCGGCGAGACCGGGCACCTTCGCGCGAAGTGCCCGAAGCCGAAGAAAGACGCGTCCAAGGACAAGTCCAAGGACAGCGCGCACGCTGTCGACTCGGACTCGGACTCGGACGGTGTCTGGGACTGTGCCAACGCGGCATGGGAGTGGTCCAACGACGAGGACGAGACGGACTCGATGCCCGGGCTTGTTGACATGTCGGATAGCGAGCCCGAGGACGCCTGGACCGATGATGAGGACGACGGCGAGCTATCGAGCTCGGGCTCCGATAGCGAGGAGGAGGGCAGTGAGGAGGAAACGAGCGCGTACGTTGCGCATGCTCGCGAGGCCGACGATGCACGTCGCGCGATCCTCGACTCTGGTTCTACCCGCCACATCTCGCCATACCGCACCGATTTTTCTTCGTTCGCTGAGACGCCGCCAAAAAGCCTTCGCGCCGCGAACAAGCAGCCATTCCACGCCACGGGTGAGGGAGAATTAGTTATCGAGCTCCCGAACGGCACAGACACAACGAGGATGACACTCACTGAAGTCCTGTATTCCCCCGAGGTTGGCTATACCTTGATCTCCGTCGGCGCGCTCGACCGCGCGGAGTATTCGGCTACCTTCGCTGGAGGCAAATGCGTGCTGCGCGACGCGGCCGGTTTGCGCGTTGGAGCGATCCCTCGGTCCGGGAAGGGCCTGTACCGTTTTGCGCACGCGTCCGTTGACCCGACACTGCAAGACGCAGCGAATGTCGCCGAGGACACGATGAGCCTCATGGAGCTGCACGCTCGCATGGGCCACATCGCGCCCGCGACGGCCGAGAAGCTCGTGCGTAAGGGGTTTGTGACCGGTCTTCGTCTGGATACATCCGGAGAGGCGCCGACGTTTTGTGAGTCTTGCGTCTACGGCAAAGCGCAGCGCAAACCTATCGCGCGCGAGCGAGGCGGCGACCGCGCGACGGAATTCGGAGCTGAAGTCCATACAGATGTTTGGGGACCAGCGCCGACGCGCTCGCTCGGCGGCCGACACTACTACGTCTCATTTACGGACGATGCAACGCGGGTGACAAAGTTGTACCTGTTAAAGAAGAAAAGTGATGTTTTTCGGTCTTACCGACAGTATGAGTCCTGGGCCGACACCCAGATGAATGCGAAGATCCGGGTTCTTCACTCCGACCGCGGAGGCGAGTATACTGGTAAAGAATTTGTTATGCACCTGAAAAGCAAGGGTACGAAACAGAAACTCACCGTACACGACATGCCGGAGCATAACGGAGTTGCCGAGCGTTTGAACCGAACGATCCTCGAGAAGGTGCGTGCTATGTTGCACGCGAGCGGGCTGCCGAAATTCTTGTGGGCCGAGGCCGCGCGCCACGCTGTTTGGTTGAAGAACCGTACCCCGACGCGAGCGCTGAAGGACGTGACACCGCACGAGGCGATGACGGGCACGAAGCCCGACCTTCGCGGGCTGCGCGCCTGGGGAGCGAGGTGCTGGGTACATGACAGTTCGAGCTCGAAGCTCGAACCGCGCGCGCGCGAAGGCCGTTGGATGGGATTTGACGCGACGTCGAACGGGCAGCGAATTTTTTGGCCTGAAAAGAAAACCATTAGCGTTGAGCGGAACATTTATTTTGACCCTGGGGAGACTTCGAGTCGTCTCGAGGGGGAGGAATTGGATGGAGGGGGAGACGAGCCGACCCCGAAGAACTCACCGCCGACTTCCGCTAATCCGCCCAAAAACCCGCCAACAGATTCGTCGGCCGACCCGCCACCTTCGCTGCCACCCGCACCTGTCGGACACGCAGCGGCCGATCACCCGCAGCAGCGCGAAGATCCTCCGCAGGATCCCCCGCAGCAGCACGGGCAGTCCAGACCAGTCACGGCCGACCCCCCGCTGCAGCGCGAGCGCCGAATTCGCTTTCCTTCGGCCTACCAACGTCGTATCGATGCCGGAGAGGGCACACACACGCACTGGCGTCGCGACGGTGCCGTTCCGCGAGGCATGCGCTCGATGCGCGATTTCGTCGACCAGAACGAAGATGCGGCCGAGCTAGTAGAAGAAGACGATTACGACGATGAGTATGACTTTTGCGCGGCAATGGAGGAGGCGGAAGGGCTTGAGCCGCGATCGCTCGCAGAAGCCAAACACTTACCTGAGTGGTCCGAGTGGGAGCGCGCCATCGAGGACGAGTTGTCGACGCTGCGCGCGGCCGGTACGTGGGTTTTGGAGGAGCCGCCCGTCGGTGCCAATATCGTCGGATCCAAGTGGGTCTTCAAGATAAAGAAGGACGCCGCCGGAAATATTGTCCGGCGGAAAGCCCGTCTTGTTGCGCAAGGCTTCAGCCAGGTCCCGGGGGTCGACTATTTCGACACCTTCGCGCCCGTTGCGAAGTTGGCATCCATCCGTGCCACTCTTGCGATGGCGGCACGGCTTGACCTTGAGTTGGAGCAGGTGGACATAAAAGGGGCCTATCTCAACGGTGAGTTGGAGGCCGGTGAGGTTATTTATATGAGACACCCACCTGGATATGTGCCGCGCGGCGTGGGCACAAAGGTTTTGAGGTTGCGGAAGACTTTGTATGGACTGAAGCAGAGTGGGAGACGATGGTATCAGAAACTAACGTGGATTTTTGTCGACGAGCTCGGACTGACACGCTGTGACGTGGACCAAGCTGTGTTTTTCCGTCACGAAAAGCGTGACGTGACTGTAGTCGTTGTGCACGTCGACGACTGCACAATCGCTGCGTCCTCTCGCTCTCTCATATCCGCGCTAAAGTCTGGCCTCGCTCGCTACGTCGAAGTCACAGACCTCGGGCCACTACACTGGTTACTCGGCATCGAAATCCGCCGAAACCGCGATGCAAGAACTTTGTCACTCTCGCAGTCGGCCTACATAGAGGCTATCCTCCGTCGGTTCAACTTCCAAGATCTGAAGGCCGCTTCGTCACCCATGGACCCGAATATTCATTTACACAGCCAGCAGGGGCCGCAAACCGTGCAGGACCGCGCGCTGATGCGCGACACACCGTACCGTGAAGCACTCGGCTCGATCATATACGCGGCCATGGCCACTCGACCCGACACCGCGTTCGCCGTGACACTCTTGTCGCGTTTCTCGACGAACCCCGGCCCCGCGCACTGGGACGCTGTCAAGCGCGTTTTCCGATACTTGAAGGGTACCCGCGAGCTTCGGCTCACCTACGGAGGGACTGGGAGTGCCGAAAGTGGTGGAATGGCAGGGTATACGGATGCAGACGGAAGCACGCAGGAGGACAGGCGTGCTATCTCAGGTAATGCATTCCTTATTGACGGTGGCGCCGTCTCGTGGTATTCTAAACAACAGGAGATTGTTTCGCTTTCGACAACGGAGAGCGAATACGTTGCGGCCACGCACGCGGCAAAAGAAGCGATCTGGCTTCGCCAGCTTATCGCGCAAGTCTTCGCGCCGCTCGCAGGCCCGACCGTCCTTTTCTCCGACAATCAGTCGGCCATCGCTCTTACGAAGGACCACCAGTACCACGCGCGCACAAAACATATCGACATACGTTTCCATTTTCTTCGCTGGGTCTGCGAAAACGGCACCATCAAACTAATTTACTGCCCGACCGCCGACATGGTCGCCGACGCGCTCACGAAGCCACTCCCGTCTTTCAAAGTCAAACATTTCGCCGCCGCGCTCGGACTCCTCTCGGCTTGAGGGGGAGTGTTGGAGCGCAAGCCGGCGGAGTCCCGTCCCGCGCGCACCGGTTGCGTGCTCGGACGTGCTGCCGCGAGCGCAGCGTCTCGGCTCTGCGAGCCCGAGGCTCGCTGCACCGCGATTGGTCGGTGCGCGGATGAACCGTCGTCCGCGCGCCACTCCCGATCGTCCCCCATACCCCCGTTTATCATTGACCAATAGGACTACTATTTACTTATCATTTATCCCCTTTTATCCTCCCTCCTTTATCTCGTAGAGTAAACCGGCTTATCCGAAAGCCCGCAAAGCAGTAGCATAAAAAGACACTTTATTCTTTCGCCCACCTCAGACGTTCGCACCGCCGCGCGATCGACTGAGGTGAGCTCTCGTTATTATACATGTTCTATTCTACTTTTGCTTATTAGACTATTAAACTAGCTTACTGTGTATTAGGTTAGTTTACAATACAGACGTTCGCACCGCCGCGCGATCGACTGAGCTTACTGTGTATTAGGGTTGTCTCTTCGCGCGGACCCTGTCTCACCTTGCAAAAACTACAATAGTACACCTAGTACAACGTAGACTCAGTCGTTTGCGCGGTGTGCGAACGTCTATATATCGGAAACTAACCTAGTACAACGTAGACTAGTTTAATGAAGTAATAAGCAAAAGTATAATAGTTCGTTATAATGTTAGAAAGCTCACCTCAGTCGTTTGCGCGGTGTGCAAACATCTGAGGTGGCCGAAAGAATAAACAGGCTTTTTATGCTACGGGTTTTCGGGGCTGCGGAGAGCTGCTTTTACACTACGGAGAAAGGGGGAAATGACAAAAGGAGATAAAGACACATATAAGATGAGTAAGTAACTGTTTATCTAGGGACCGAGAAACGAGGGGGTCCGAGCAGCGAGCGGGAGTGGTGTGCGAGTGGCGCGCGGGTAAACGGAGATCGTGGGCGAGCCAATCGCAGTCCAGCGAGCCTCAGGCTCGCTGAGCCGAGACGCTGCGCTTGTGAACTCGCCGATCAAGCACGCAGCCAGTGCGCACTTGCTCGCGGCCTCACGGCTCCGCCAACTCGGATTCCAACACTCCCCCTCAAGTCGAGAGGAGTCCGAGCGCGGCCGCGAAGTGCTTGACTTTGAATGAAGGCAGCGGTTTCGTGAGCGCGTCGGCGACCATGTTGGTGGTCGGGCAGTACGTTAGCTTGATCAAGCCGTTTTCGCAGACCCAGCACAGGAAGTGGTATCGGATGTCAATGTGTTTCGTGCGCGCGTGGTACTGGTGGTCTTTCGTGAGCGCAATCGCGGACTGGTTGTCCGAGAAAAGAGTTGTCGGTCCGTTGATCGGTGCAAAGAGTTGTTTAATGAGTTGTCGGAGCCAAATCGCTTCCTTTGCGGCATGCGTCGCCGCGACGTATTCGCTCTCGGTCGTCAAGAGCGAAACAATCTCCTGTCGTTTAGAGTACCAAGAAACGGCTCCGCCGTCAATTAAAAATGCGTTACCTGAGATCGCGCGCTGGTCCTCCTGCATGCTCCCATCTGCGTCCGCATACCCCTTCATTCCGCCATCTCCAGCATCTCCGGTTCCTCCATACGTGAGCCGAAGGTTTCGCGTACCCTTCAGGTAGCGAAAGAGTCGCTTGACGGCTTCCCAGTGCATGGGACCGGGGTCGTTCGAGAATCACGAGATGAGCGTCACCCCGAATGCAGTGTCCGGTCGCGTTGCCAGTGCCGCGTACATCACCGAACCGAGTGCTTCGCGGTATGGTGCATTGCGCATCAAGGCACGGTCCTGCGCGGTTTTCGGCCCCTGCTGGCTATGCATGTGGATGTTCGGGTCCATGGGCGACGAGGCGGGTTTGAGTTCTTCGAAGTTGAACCGAGTGAGGATAGACGTTAGGGCATAGCACGGGTCACGTTTACCCGCGGATCCCCACGGGTAGACCCATGGTAATACCCACGGGTTCGGGTCACCCCGTGCATGGGTGACCTGTTTCCCACGGGTCAGACACGGGTTCGGGTCTGATTTTTGGCAATTTTTACATACCCGCAGGTATTATGGACCCGTAAATAAATTAGATAGAAGTAAATGGATTACCAGCAATTTTAACATCTGCTTTAGTTTTTGATGAGTTGTGCTCAATTATCCTTTGTGTCATCCAAATAAACTACTTAATTGGGGTCTCGTTTGACAATTTCCTCTGCCTCGACCCCGCGCACATCTCACTCGACGGCGACGCATAAGCACAATACCAAAGCCAGATGTAGCACTGGCTTCTGCCACTCCGCGATCATCAGCTACAATGTCCCTTTTCCTCCCACTCCCGATACGATGCACTATGCGCAACAGCATCCTCCCCGACGCAGACACATCGGCGCTCCGACAAGGACCCAGCGCGATCGACTGGCCTTCGCGGTGCGCACACACAGGGCTGCCAACGGCGCCTCGAGCCTGAGGACCCACTAGGTCGACTCCCGCACGGACGCGCCCATACGCCAGGCTGCACGTTTATTCACGAGGAGAGTCATGGAAAACGCGAATTCAGTACGTACTACTTCTCCATCGCGTTGAGGTCGAACGTTTTCCACCCGAGCGCCTCGCCCGCCTTCCATTCACGCACGAGCGCGGACGCGGCCCCGAGCCCGCCTCCCAGCGGCCATCTTTCATCCGGGCTCCCGGACCACCGGAACGCAGGTGCGGGGTCGAACGGCGGCGCCTTCGACGACAACGATAGATGCGGCAAAGAGCCCGAGAGTGTGCGCGAGCCGGTGACGGCGCGTAGGGTCACATTTGTCAGTGTCGGCCGACTGAATCTTACTATTGGGGCTGCACGCAACGATAGCTTTGCGAGGACATCCATCGTACGCGTTTGGCGGGGGCATGCGACACCGCTACTTATAAATGCAGCCGTGACCGAGTCGTCGCTGATGAATCATTCACATGGAGGACGAGGCGTCGCAGGCCCGCGACATCGTTTATGCGCGACTTTCTTTCCCCGTGCTGCATAATCACCCCACCCCGCTGCCTGTTCTGCTACATACCAACATGTCGAGCGACGCACCAGACTCAATGCTGAGCGGCTCGTACGCGTACACCGACACGCTCAAGGGCGTCTACTATGGGCCTGGCTGCGTCGCCGCCGCACTCTCGAAGCTGCTCGCGACGCTCGGCGCGACGATGGCGTTGGTCGTTACAGGCAGAAGCCTGCACGAGAAGGTGCGTAGTGCATGTCCCGCCTCGTCAAATGCTCTCAAATATTGACATGAATTCAACACTGCCATGTTGCCAGACAGACGTCGTGCGTCGTGTCGAGGTCATCCTTCGCGAGCACGGCGCATACAGCGCGACATTCTGGGAGATCGGCGAGCACACGCCAGTTGCGGGGATCAAGTCGGGCGTGCAGGCACTCGTGGGCGCTGCAGCAGACGTTGTTGTCAGCGTCGGCGGCGGCGCGACACGGGCACGTGCGAGCCGTGCTATTCATCACCCTCTTCGCCAACCGTCCTAGCCAGCGCCAGCGCCAGCAAAAAGCCCAGAAGAGGGAAACTGTAAAACTCATATCTGTCTCTCCTACCGCTGAAGCTCGTAGAGCTAGGATTGGCTAGTGTGTGACTTCGTGTTTAATCAAGACTGGGCCCTGTGCAATGGCCGCGAGCGATATCGCGATGGCGAGCGCCGCACAACCCTTCACCACAAAGGACCGGGAGGACGAGGAGGTTGTTCGGCAGAATCGGCGGAAAGGTATGAAGGCCCTGAATGCTGGATGTACCGGCGACGGTATGGGCCTCTTTTCCTGTCCTGGGTGCACTCATTTCTCGTCTTTACCCCTCGGCCATTACAAGAACCCACAAAGGCCCTAGACTCATCACTCAAGAAACACGCAGCCCTCATCAAGCGCATGCGCCAATCTCTGGGCACAGAAAACAACGAACAAATATTGAAGGATATTGCATCTCTCTCACTTGAGAAGCACCATGCTCTCCAGCACCCACCGCCCCGCCCCTCGATGCGCGCGACGCGTACTACCACGACGCCATCTCCCGCAAGCGCTCCCTCGGCGGGAGCATGGCCGTCCCCATGGGCTCCGCCTACTCCGAGCCCCGCGCCTCCTCGTCCCACCACCACACCGGTTCGGGCCCCTACCACCCCGCCGCCCCTGTCGTCCACCCCCAGTGCTACGCGTACGAGCGCGGCTTCCGCGAGGGGCGCGGGCGCGGCAGCAACCACGGGCACAGTAGCAGCTATGGCTACGGCACCGGTGAGTTCTTGCTTGCGGCGCTGCCTGGCTGGCGACGCGCACTGACTTTTTGCTCGTTTGCGATGCAGTCGGCCGCCATCACTCCGACTTTGTCCCCGTGAACATCGCCTCTGCCTCCACACCTGCGCGCCCGCACAACCCGTACCGGGCGATGTAGCAGGCCCCCTCCAGTGCGCCTCCCTTCCTTCCTCCCGCGCACGATCCCAACTAAAGACCCACACACAGACTTGGCGACCTTCGCGCCCGCAGTCAAGATCAACCGCGCGCTCGCGTGCACTGCCCGCGCACCCGCGCTGCTCTACGACGTTGTGCATGCACCCGCACACAACATCCTCGCGTCACCCGTGTTGCCTGCAGGCTCTCGCTCGCGCACTCGCTCACCTCCGTCTTCCGCTTGAGCAAGGCGCACATGCCACTGCTGCCAGCCAACTGATTCATTCAAGGCCAGCAATTGCTTGCTTGCGCAAAGTGTATGAAGCCCAGGTATAGCTGGTTAACTTTGGGTCAGCCATGCTACAGACATTGAATAATAGGTATACCAGCTGCTTGTGCTTTATCAGGCAGTGTTAGCTAATTAAATTACTTTATAATACAGAATTGGGTATTATTGAATGTATATGCCTCGCAGAGAATTTCTTGCTTTTGAATATTGAAATCTGCTTGATCCAATCACTAATCTTTGCTTCTTTAGTATTAGACTTTGCAGCCAGTCAAATATCTGACAGGGAGCCTCGGCCTTGCCTATGCCAAACGTGGAGGGCGGTGCACTGCCGCATGTTTCATATTATATAATTTAAACTCTAATGAGCGCTGCCGCCCGCCGCTACCGCCGCACTTGCGTATAGCACTACCGACGGGCCGCTCACCGTCGCCCGCCGTCGCGCTCACTGTTCTCAATGTCGGGCTTTTTTTTCTTCTTTTTTTACTTCAATTTTTCGTATATTATAGGTTAGCTACCGGACATAACTAAAATGAAAGAATATACTTTTTTTACTTTGAGAAATGACTGCGGGAGCGGGAGCGGCAATCAGACAGGAAAGAAAAAGGCGGAGCGGCTCCTTTTGCCGATCGCCCGCCTGCTTTCCTGTCCTGTGCATCGTTTCGGGTCCACTCTCTGCCTACGCTGTGTACCCCGGCGCGCTCGCTCGCCCGTTCGCGGTATGCTACGCACCGTGCCGCATTTCCGTGCTTCCTATCCACCTTCCGCCCCACGCTTTTTGGCCAGCGCGCCATGTCTCGCTAGCGTGTAGGTTCGCTCGGCCCCGCCGAGCAGCCAGAGATCGGACTCCTACGATTTGTCACAGGGATCGACCACTCGCTCTCTGTTGGGGCTGTGCTCGCATTGTCGTCAATGTCGCTGACACTACTATCACCGGTGCCGACGCTCTGCGAATTAGACCGCCACTGTCTACTTGCGCATGTACACCGACTCCGAGAAGGAGCGGAATGGCCCCCTTCGTCTTGATGAGGGACTCAACGGCGGCGGCGAGAAGCTCATCTTCAGCCGCCCGTTGCAGAAGTCACGCGCGAGGCGTGGCGAATGCAGAGACGACGGACAAGCGGCGCTGGTTCTGGTTGACCTTGACGTGCCAGCGGCGCCAGCGCTTCGTCGGTGCGAACATGCACCCACCGCAGCACTACACTGGAGAAGGCCCTACACCCTACTTTATCGCCCACCGTACTCCTCGGCCCTTAATACGTTCAACCTTCTCCTCGCTCCTCTCTCGTCATTTAGTAGCCGCCATAGGAAGGTGTTTCGAGTGAGGATCGGTCAAAGCGAAAGCAAGGTACGAATAAACAGCTGAAAGTCGAGGCGATCAGGAAGCGACTTCGACAGCGGCAGCATCGGCAGCATCTGTGACGGTCGGGTAGTTTTGCCATCCTTGTAACGCACACGAGGAGGATGGGGCATGTTGCGGCTGCCTTTGCACGAATCAAGAGGTCAGCATTTAATAGAGAAAAAAGAGAAAAAAAAGGCGTACCATACGAGTAGATAGCGCACAAAACACAGTATGAGTCCTTGACATACGAGCAGATTGGTGCGCCTCGGGGATGTCGGGGAAGCACGGTAGCGCTTGATGGCCTTGTCCTTGGGGACACAACGCGAGCAGTTCGAGTAGCGCAAGAACCTAGCGCGGAAGCTGGAGCGAGCGGCGTGACACGGGGAGACTGGAAGCGGCCACGAGACGTGGTAGGCGATCTTGACATACGAGCTGTACAGCTGTGCAGACTGGTAGATTGGCGGCCTCGGAGACGTCGCAGATGTGCACGGTGATGGCCTTGTCCTTGGGTACACAGCGCGAGCAGTTCGAGCAGCGCGGGAGCCCGGGGTTGAGGTTGGCATGGGGCACAGGGTGAAACTGAAAAGGACAGAGATTAGGAGCAGATGTGATGAGCACGATGAGCACGACGACGTCGACGACGAGCACGAAATTCAACATGTCACGGGTGACTTACCGAAATAGGTCATCACATTCGTTCAAATAAGGTATGTTTTGGATCAAACAATAATGATGGGCTCGCCACAGCTACAAAACATAGCTGTAGCACTCCATTTTCTCAATTATAAATCGCAAATAATTTACTTTATAATTCTGGATCATATAATCTTTCTTTACAGAAAAAATTAGATCCCTGTAAATGCTATATATCGAGCTTTTAATCTGACAGTGCAAACATCAAGTTTTCCTTAGTGTTGGCTTTGTAGTGCTATATACAGGGAGACAGAAGCACTGTGAGTATTTAGACTAGGTATCTAGCACATATAGCTTCTAATTTGCGAAGTTTAAGCACCTGAAATGGTCTACATCTTGTGAATAATAGCATAAATTATGGGATGTGCTCTATGCAGCAGTTTTGAGTCTGATCGATTTTTCATACATCTGAAAGATCACCTAACCACACAGATGTTATTCATACAAGCATATATAGTATACTGATATCATATAAAAAAGTTCTGATCTGTTTAAGAGCTGGACAGTTGCACTGGAAAGAAAGGATGCTGCAAAAGACTGTTTTGCAAGCTGTACCAAATTCTGAATATTTTATGAGCACAGGAAAATTATTTGTTTGTTAGTTTGAAGCACTTTGAATACACCAGAAACACCCTGTATTTTTTGTTTGGGAGTTGTCTATGAAAGTACAAGGTGTCAAGGCTTCGAACCAGTAAGACAGAACTGGTTCCAAGAAAAGCAAACTGATCTTCAGCTTTGAACGTACCTGCTTGCTAGATCTACTCATTAGAGCCCCTCAATTACTTATCAGAGTACATTAAAGGTTTCTGAGCACTTCAAATCCATATGTCACGAAATTTGAGCCCATTCGGCCCAGCCGATCGAGGTCAACAATTGTTTTAGTGAAAAGTAGCACAAATCCCCATTGTACGTTAACTAAATGCTTTATTCATCAACATCGCGCGCGTCCTAGCCGTTGAAACGTTTTTTAAGAATACAAAAGTACTATATAAATGTAACTGTGCGACGACACGTCAATCCGTTATGTCGTTGAATTGTAAAAAACGAAACAGCTGTGCGCAAACGCGAGCGCTTACGAGCGCTTGCGCGGTTCGGCACAACTTTCACACGGTTGAACTTGCGTGTTCGTCGTGCTCGACTTGCCTGCCGACATCGTCCACGCCGTCCAGCACACCCCGCGCAACTTCTTGAACACTCTGCGGGTCCCTACATGACTGCTTCTCTCGCTATGCTACCTCTTCATTGCTTTGGCTTCCTCGACGACGGCTACTGAGCGCGGCCGACGAAGAGATCCAGCTGCTGCTCGCCTTGCCGCACCAGCTGGAGGACATCAGCAAGCTCGACACGGCGAAACAAGCTCGCTCAAGACCATAGAACCCGCGACCAAGGGATTTGCGCACGGTGCTCCGGCGCTGCTTCTTGGCAAGCACGACGGCGAAGCGCTCGAAGCCGTTCGTCTTGTGACGGACGGCGACGGTGACGAGCTTCTTCGCCCATGACGACTCTTCGATTCCTCGAGGGTCTTGCCAGTCTGCACGGGCTCTCCGACTTCACCGCGACGAATCTCGAGGGAACAGGCCTCCCTGCACCCGTGCCCGCACCCGCCGTGCGGGTGCCCGTTCGGCTCAAGACATTCTGTTCGCGTTCGGGTGTGCGGCGACGATTGTGGTGCAGGTGCTGCGAGTACGAGCACCAGGCCCGAAGATAAGCTTGCGAAGGCGACGACATACTGTGCGGGCGTCTGGGATAGGGTGTGTGTTCTTTACATCTCTCTGTCCTCTCTTTTTCTTTCTCATCATAGTCTACTGTAGACGATTATAGTTGCCGATGCGCGTCTCACGCAAGACAGCGCGAACCGCACCCACTTCCTGGCTGGCGACACTCACCTACTCAATCGCGGTCGCGCTCAAGGCGCGGCAGGCGGCCTCGGCATCGCGGCTCGACACGGCGAAGCAGGCGTTAAAGACCGCGGGCCCCCGCGAGGCAGGAACAATCGTGGCTCGAAGTCGAGAACGCCGAGGACGACCTCTTGCAGAAGACGGGGGTCGCGCTCATGCTCATGAAGACCGTCCTTGAGAACGTGCGTACGAACTCGGCTCAATCGTGCTCGTGCTCAACTGGATATGCCCTTATTGCAGCCTGAACCCTTGAAGAACCTGAACGGATTCGCCGGGCTCAACTCGCCTACCACGCGTTCGCTGCAGAGGCGCTCTCCGCCATAATCGCGTGCGCGCCTGCTCGTCGACACACGAATCCATCACGACGAGCAGCCGCGGCTCCTCGAACGAGCGCGTGAGGTCACCTCCAGCGCGCACATCGCTTTGTCTATCTCCCTGTCGCATACCGTCAGCTCTGACTCGCGCCAATCTCTCTCGCGGGTGCGGCACGCCCGGCGTCCAAGGCGAAGCGCAAGGTCATCTTCAAACGCGCAGAGTCGTACGTGAAGAGCTATGTCTCGAAGGAGAAGGAGGAGGTGCGCCTGAAGCGCTCGGCCCGTGCTGTGGGCGACTTCTACGTCCCGGCAGAGCCGAAAGTGTACCTCGTTGTCCGTATCCGCGGTATCAACGAAATCGCACCGAAGCCGCACAAGATCCTGCAGTTCCTCTGCCTGATCCAGATCAACAACGGTGTTTTCGTAAAGGTCACGAAGGCGACGCAGCAGATGCTCCGTCTCGTCGAGCCTTATATCACTTAAGGGTGCGCAATTCTTCTCTTGCGCGGGCGCGGCGTGCTCGGTTACTCTGGCCTTCCGAATCCCTTCCCCCCCTTTCGTAATTAATGCGCGCCGCTTGCTCCTTGCAAGTGGCAAAACTCTTGTTTAATTTAATCTCACATATAATCCCCCCCTCCCCCATATGGTTTTAAATAGAGAGAAAAGAACAGTGCAAGAACAATAGAATAGACAATAATAACTACAGTATGTAAAATAAATGAATTTATTTGATGAGTTTTTTGTTGAGCTACGCGAAGGCGGCGGCTGTCAAGACCGAACCTGCGATCGAAGAACGGAGACGATCGGGAGTCGCTTCGCAGTCGGTTTGACCAGCGAAGGACCAGGGAATGTGGGGAGAGCCCCGATCGGCGAAGGAAACGGAATCACAAGCTGCAGATCGGCAGGGAAGGAGATGGGCGGCGAGCCCGAGCGCTGAGTGGCCGAAGTCCGGTAGGTTCGAAGTCAGTCCAAAGGTTCAGAACCGAACCGAGTCGTTCGACGAGTTCGAGGTTCGTTCGGATCGACAAGAGGTCGCAGGATCGGTTGACACACAGAGAGAGTGCCGGACGACCCCCGAAGGGAAGGGAGGCCGCCAAGAAACTTCAGAAGCAAGAGAGACTTCAAGAAGAAGACTTCAATAATCAGGCTAAGGTACGAAGTACATGTCCGAGTCGTATATATACGAAAGTCCGTCCTTTCCTTCCTATCACTAGGCGAGTTCGATGAGTCGTAGAAACTCGCCGTTTGACTGCGGAGTGGTGCGTTCTGCACGAGGGGTGGAGTCCGACGTGAACCGATAGGAGTGGCGAGTCGCGTAGGCGAGCCGGGCATGAGGTTCGGCGAACGCGGTCACATCTTCGATTCCTGACACTCTCGGCTGGATCTGAATTCGGCACCTGCCTGCGGTGCGTTCTACTCGTGTCCGGGGTATGGGCTGAAGCTGGCACTCGGTTCGTCTCTGATCGCGAGCCCGGATGTCACGTGGTTCGTTCATGGTCAGTCGAGGCCTTCGGACTGGCAACCCGTAGTCTGGAGTTCGGAGCCGAGAGGATTGGTTTGGACGAAGGAGGACCAAGCCGAACGAAGAGGGTTCGGGCCGAACAGAGGAGATCCCTGCCGGACGAAGGATGACCAAGCCGAACGAGGAGGGTTCGGGCCGAACGGAAGGGATCCCTGCCGAACGAAGGAGGGCTGAGCCGAACGGAGAGGATTCGGGCCGAAGGAAGGGGGTCCCTGCCGGACGGAGGGGAGTGACGAAGGGGATCCAAGCCGTACGAGTCCGGAGGAACGACGGACGAGAGGTTTGAACCGAACCGAGAGGAATCCCGCCGAACGAAGGGGATCCGAGTCGTACGAGTCCTGAGGGACGATGGACGAGAGGTTCGAACCGAACCGAGAGGAATCCCGCCGAACGAAGGGGATCCGAGTCGTACGAGTCCTGAGGAACGAAGGACGAGCAGTTCGAACCGAACGGAGAGGCTACGAGTCCAGATGAACGGAGGACGAGTGATTCGGACCGAATGGAGAGGATTCCCGCCAGACGAAGGGGATTCGAGCCGAAACTGCTGAACGAAGAGGACTCGAGCCGAACGAAGTCCAGAGGAATGAAGGACAAGGGGTTCGGAGGCCGTTCGAGGTGTCCGGAGGTTCGGTTCGTGTCACAGGTTCGGTTAGCCGAGGAACGAGGGTGAACGGATCGTGACAGTACGCCCCCCTTAAAAAGGCTGAGCCCACGAGGCATGCTTTCGGCGGTCTATGCCCTGGAGACGAAACCTGTGTTCGGACACGAAGAGACCTGGAAGAAGAGCGAAATGGAGTCCCCGAACGCTAGTGTGGTAGGAAGGTGGGTGGGAGGGGGAAAGCGAAATGGAAGTTTAAAAGGAAAAAAAATCGAACCAGCAATCAGGAAAAGTAAACAAAATGGGGGGGGGGGGGGGGGGGGGTAAAGGAAATTTCGGGTATGAATAAGTCCAGATGAAAGAAAAAAAGTGAAAAGAAATGAGTCCGATCGAGTGGCCAGGTCCGATCGTGAGGTTACGGAGTGCGTGGGGGAATAGTAAGGAAAAGGTAATTAGGTGAGGGGTTCGTGGAGGTATTAAAGGGTGAGAGTAATGTCCGAAATAGAAGAATGGGTGGTTAGAGTCTATGTGGATAGTCCGAAATGGGAACGAAAGATGATAGAATGGTTCGGGAGAGTCTATTTAGTGAGTTCGTGCGAAGAAGAGAAGAAATTTGAAACGAAGAAGAGATGAAGTCCGAAATGAAAAGAGATAGGATCCGAAATGAAGAAAGTTTGGGAATGGGTATATGGGTATACGAAAGGGAAGAAGGTTCGGAGCGAAAAAGTTGAATATGGGACATACTAATCGGGCGTCTACGAGTTGGATCGGAGATGCTGTCTATGTTCACGAGTTGTGTCGTGGAAGAAGTCTATGAGTGTCGGATTGCGAAGAACAGCGAAGTTCGAGGGGATTTTGGGAGGATCAGTTGATCGGATATCCTGAAAATCAGCCGCTCGGGCGGTTCGGGGGCGAATCCGAAAGCTGTACAGAGGGAGTCTAGAGGGAAAAAATATACAGGTGTCCGGAGCGGACAGTTCTCCTCCCCTTATGGACTGAGGGGATTCGAACGGGAGAGAGGAAAGGATGAGGCGAAAAGGAAAAGACGAAAGGAAGAGACGAAAAGGAGACGAAAAGGAGACGAAAGGAAGAGACGAAAGGATGAGACGAAAGGATGAGACGAAAGGATGTACAGGTGTCCGGGGTGGACAGTTCTCCTCCGCCTACGGACTGAGGGGATTTGAACGGGAGACGAAAAGATGTACAGGTGTCCGGGGTGGACGGTTCTCCTCCGCCTACGGACTGAGGGGAGTCGAACGGGGAAACAGGACAATTTACAGGTGTCCGGAACGGACAGTTCTCTTCCTCCTACGGACTGAGGGGATTCGAACGGGGGGGTGAGTCTTCTCCACCTACGGACTGAGGGGACAATTTACTCGGACAGGATGTTGTGCCTCGCGAAGGCGACAGGAAATCGAGGATACTCGGATCACTCGGGACAGGATGGTGCCGGGACGGCGGAGTCGTAGTGCTCGTCAGCAAAAGACTTGAGGGTGTATGTACTGGTCGGCGGGACGACCGTTCGCAGGTGCGAAGGGAATATGGACATGGTCAATCGAGGGATTCGACGACCGGATCGAGGAACGGAATGGATATGGACAGATGGGTTCGGAGGGTTTCGAGGGAGCGAGTCGAGCGAGTCCGGGCGTGCACAATCACGAACTGCTATTCCCGAACCACGAAACATGAAAATGGAGTGTGGGGGGAGTGACGGCCTAGTGTAATCACTGGGATTCGGCCGATCGGACAGAGAGGGGAGCAGTTCGGGCAGGGTAGTCGCCCGGGTTCGAGAGGGTCACCCGGGGCCGGTTGTTCGAACAGGTGCGAAGCCGGAAAGGAGAAGGGGGGTTCGGGAGTGATGCGAATTGAATTGGGTTGAAGTCAGAGAGGATGTAATCCATATTCCCGCCCCTAGCACCGAGCCCCGAGAGGTGAATGTATGAGCAAAGGAGTCGGATGGGGGGGGGGGGGGGGGATTCGAGGAGACATGGGAAATGAAGGGACCAGAGAGGAAAAATAGGAGGGGAGTGGAAAAAAGGTGGATGGGGGAATCGAAAAGTAAGAAGGATAAGGAGAAAGGAAAGAATCGAAAGGGGATGGTGTAGGGTGGGGGGATCGAGGTAAAAAAACGAAACAGAGGGCTTAGCTGTCCCCGAACTTCTGCGAAAACCTCGAAACTGAAGCTAGTGGTGGCTCGTTCGTTATCTGGCCCTTCGGGTGACCGAGTTTTTTCGGGACCGAATCCTGGGGGGTTCGAATCACTGAAGAAGGGAGCGGGGGGGCCCAAGCGGCACGAACAAGTTCGTTCGAGGTCTGGCTGCTCGGCGGGATGGGATTCGGATCAGCCGAACTCGTGGAGGTGAAGTCCGGGGAGCTCGTTCGGTTCTTCGGATTTGAGGCGGGACCGAAGAGAGTGTGTTCGGGTGGTCCGAACACTGGAGAAGAGGGTGAGGGGGCCCCGAGCAGTGCGAAGGGGATCGTTCGAGATCCAGGGGGGTGCACCCGAATCGGAATGAAGCCGAAATCGGTGTGGCTGTGTATTCCCTCCTCCAGCACCGAGCCCCGAGAGGTGGGGATGTGAACGAAAAGGAAATTGGAAGGAAAAAAAATCGAAGGGAAAATAGGAAATTAGAGTAAGAAATCAGGGATGAAGGTTAGAACCGAAAGGGAGAATTAAAAAAAGGACGAAATTGAATAGGGGGGATCAACAAGAATTGGAATTGGAGAGGGGATATCAAAAAACAGAAATCAAGAATGGGGAATTGGCACGGGGAATTGAAAGAAAGCGAAATCGAGAGGAAAGCAAAGTTAATAGGGAATCAAACAGGAGAGTCCGAAGGGAATAAATCAGCAGAACAAATTCGGGGAAAAAGATCAGAAGGGAAAGCGAACTGGTGGAAGTTCGAAAGGAAGATGGGGAATGCCGCTCCGCACGAAAATCGAACGAAATGGGGTAAGGAGGCGGAGCGAAAAGGAATAAATGAAGAATTGGAGGAATGGTCAGAGGAACGGAATATCAGGAAACTGAATGATAATAGGTGAGTTATTCGGAGAGCATGAAACGGGGGGATCGGAAAATCTGAGTACAAGGTGATAGTTCGTGGGGCAATATAGAAAGTAAGTGTTCAGAAAAGGTGGGGTGCAAAATCGAAAAAGTCAAGGAACAGAAAAGGATACGGAAACAAAGGGGGATCAGGGAACGGAGAAGCGAGGGATAGGAGACATTGGTGTCAGGTTCGAACCAGGGCGTTCGGCGGGAAAAGGAATTGGATTGGCCGAATTGTTCGGGATCAAAGTTCGGGGTGTACGTTCGGCCGTCCGGAGTAGATGGGAGACCACCGAAGCCGGGAAAGGTTCGAACAGGCGAATGGATTGGGCTGAAGGGTTTTGGTGGGGGTCGTACCTCGATTCGGGATCGAGGGGGCGAGGTTCGACCGTGTCGGGGGGAGCAGAACAGGATCGGGAGAGGGAGTCGGGAACGAAGGCAATGACGAACCGACAAGGATGAGGAAAGATCTGCAGCAAGTCTTGTTAGCCTGATTATTCTGTCAGGACCGAACCTGCGATCGAAGAACGGAGACGATCGGGAGTCGCTTCGCAGTCGGTTTGACCAGCGAAGGACCAGGGAATGTGGGGAGAGCCCCGATCGGCGAAGGAAACGGAATCACAAGCTGCAGATCGGCAGGGAAGGAGATGGGCGGCGAGCCCGAGCGCTGAGTGGCCGAAGTCCGGTAGGTTCGAAGTCGGTCCAAAGGTTCAGAACCGAACCGAGTCGTTCGACGAGTTCGAGGTTCGTTCGGATCGACAAGAGGTCGCAGGATCGGTTGACACACAGAGAGAGTGCCGGACGACCCCCGAAGGGAAGGGAGGCCGTCAAGAAACTTCAGAAGCAAGAGAGACTTCAAGAAGAAGACTTCAATAATCAGGCTAAGGTACGAAGTACATGTCCGAGTCGTATATATACGAAAGTCCGTCCTTTCCTTCCTATCACTAGGCGAGTTCGATGAGTCGTAGAAACTCGCCGTTGACTGCGGAGTGGTGCGTTCTGCACGAGGGGTGGAGTCCGACGTGAACCGATCGGAGTGGCGAGTCGCGTAGGCGAGCCGGGCATGAGGTTCGGCGAACGCGGTCACATCTTCGATTCCTGACACTCTCGGCTGGATCTGAATTCGGCACCTGCCTGCGGTGCGTTCTACTCGTGTCCGGGGTATGGGCCTGAAGCTGGCACTCGGTTCGTCTCTGATCGCGAGCCCGGATGTCACGTGGTTCGTTCATGGTCAGTCGAGGCCTTCGGACTGGCAACCCGTAGTCTGGAGTTCGGAGCCGAGAGGATTGGTTTGGACGAAGGAGGACCAAGCCGAACGAAGAGGGTTCGGGCCGAACAGAGGAGATCCCTGCCGGACGAAGGATGACCAAGCCGAACGAGGAGGGTTCGGGCCGAACGGAAGGGATCCCTGCCGAACGAAGGAGGGCTGAGCCGAACGGAGAGGATTCGGGCCGAAGGAAGGGGGTCCCTGCCGGACGGAGGGGAGTGACGAAGGGGATCCAAGCCGTACGAGTCCGGAGGAACGACGGACGAGAGGTTTGAACCGAACCGAGAGGAATCCCGCCGAACGAAGGGGATCCGAGTCGTACGAGTCCTGAGGGACGATGGACGAGAGGTTCGAACCGAACCGAGAGGAATCCCGCCGAACGAAGGGGATCCGAGTCGTACGAGTCCTGAGGAACGAAGGACGAGCAGTTCGAACCGAACAGAGAGGCTACGAGTCCAGATGAACGGAGGACGAGTGATTCGGACCGAATGGAGAGGATTCCCGCCAGACGAAGGGGATTCGAGCCGAAACTGCTGAACGAAGAGGACTCGAGCCGAACGAAGTCCAGAGGAATGAAGGACAAGGGGTTCGGAGGCCGTTCGAGGTGTCCGGAGGTTCGGTTCGTGTCACAGGTTCGGTTAGCCGAGGAACGAGGGTGAACGGATCGTGACAGCGGCAAACAGTGAGCGGGAGGCGGGAGGTCTGCTTATGTGATCCCGACGAATCGGCGCGCGATGGATGAATAAATAGAAGCATCCAAATGTATTTGCAAATCTCCCGCCCGCCGGCAACAGCCAGCCCGATGGCAATGATATCACATCAATCAAACTTCAGGGCACAATCATAGAAGCTCCCTGTAAACTATAATCACGACACCCCTGGTATTTTTAGTTTTTGATAATAAAGAGAATTAAATTAAGTACTATTTAAAAAAGTAGCCCCTAGGCTGCTCGGATATCATTAAATAACCCAAAATCACTTTTTTCGGCCTGCCAAATAGCTGACCAAGCCTGCTACACAGTGAATTCAATCCCAGCAGCAACGCTGCCTTGAATTATTCAATGAATGCAGGGCCTCATACACTTTTGCCATGCTAAGCATTCGCTGGTTGGTATTGAATTATCTTCCTGGTAGGACTGCACATGCTGCCTGCGACACGGTCCTTCGTGCCCGTGCTCGCACTCGCGCTGCCGGCGGGGTTCTCCACGGAGTGGGCCGTGCACGCGGCGAGCCTCAGCGCGATGGACCCTGCACACACCGCGCTCACAAACACCTCAACACGCTTCTGCGCGGTGCTGCCAGCGCCGAGCGCGTCCCACTCACAGTGCACACACATAGTTCAATATTATAAAATAAATAAGTTGTAATGAGACTAAATTAAATTGTAAGTTGACCCGCAGGTCACCCTCCATACCCACCCTGACCCGGACACACCATACCCAGACCCGCAGGTATACTGACCTACGGGTCCGGGGGTCATACACGGGTTCGGGTCAGGATTTTGAAAATCTCATACCTGTACAAACGGGTCCGGGTCTACCCGCGGATCGACCCGTGCTATGCCCTAATAGACGTGATATAAGCCGATTGCGACAGTGAAAGTGTTTTTGTGTCATGGTTTCGCTGGACTTCGATCCCGAGCAGCCAGTGCAGAGGGCCGAGGTCCGTGACCTCGATGTAGCGAGCGAGACCAGATCTGAGTGCAGACACGAGCGTAGTGGTGGTAGCCGTGATCGTACAGTTGTCGACATGCACGACAACAATAGTCGTGTCACGGCCTTCGTGACGAAAAAACACGGCTTGATCCACGTCACAGCGAGTCAGGCCGAGCTCGTCAACAAAGATCCAGGTTAACTTCTGGTACCACCTTTGTCCACTCTGCTTCAATCCGTACAGTGTCTTCCGCAACCTCAGGACCTTTGTGCCCACGTCGCGTGGTGCATATCCCAGCATGCCTGCCCCGAGAACTTCGTACGGCACCGAGGTCACGCACGTCGCGGCCGCACAGGCCGAGTTCAACGAGAAGAAGTGGGTGTGGGTGCCGGACGAGCGGAAGGGGTACCTCGTGGGGTGGGTCATCCACGAGGAGGGCGACATTGGGGAGGTTGTTATGGCATCTGGCAGAGAGGTGCATCCCTCAGTTGCTTCCCCCGCGCGCGCGACAGCCGCTGATATACAGAGCAGACGCGCCGCATACCGCTGAGCTTCCTGTCGAAGATGAACCCGCCCAAGTTTGACCGCGTCGACGACATCGCGGACCTGACGTTCCTGAACGAGGTCAGCGTCGTCCACAATCGGCTCCGCTACGGCTCGGGGGCCATCTATGTGAGCGCCCGGTGCCGCTGCACACACCGCGTGCGCATGTACCTGCAACTGCTCACGCGCCCGCCCCCCGCAGACATACTCCAGCCTCTTCCTCGTCGCGATTAACCCGTACCAGAGCCTGCCGCTGTACTCGGACGTGATCATGCAGCAGTACCGCAACAAGCAGCGCAACGAGAACCCGCCGCACATTTTCGCCGCCGCCGAGCGCGCGTGGGTGCACACGGGCGAGGAGCGCGAGAACCAGAGCATCCTCATCACGGGCGAGTCCGGCGCGGGCAAGACGGAGAACACGAAGAAGGTCATCCAGTACCTCGCCGCGATCGCAACGGACGTGCGCGGCGACGCGGTGGCGCACGCGCGCTCGCCATCACTCGCCGCCGCCACGTCGGGCTTGTTCGGCTTGTTCGGCGCGGGCCTGCCGCGCCCGAACGGCTCGAACCGCAAGAGCCTCGACGGGACGCCGCAGCAGCAGCAGCTCACCGCGAAGGGCCGCTTCGGCCTGCTCGAGCGCCAGATCCTCCAGGCGAACCCGATCCTCGAGGTGTTCGGCAACGCGCAGACGTAGCGCAACAACAACTCGAGCCGCTTTGGGAAGTTCATCCGGATCAGCTTTGCGCCGGACAGCAGCATCGCGGGCGCGAACGTGGACTGGTACCACTACTAATTACTCTAATTATATATAAAACACACATGTATTACCTGTAAATACTGTTGTCTTGAATGGTAGGCTATTTAACAAAAACGTATAGCATTGTTTAAAAACCTATATAGCAAATTATCAAAAATGTATAGGCAGTTCTAGTAGTAGGACTGAATTGGGATTTTGATGACAGCCTACGCATTTTGTACAATGCTCTAGTGTTTTTCACAAAAACTATCTGAAAATGTTTAATGAGCTACAGGAAATCTTAAAACTTGGATACATATTATCGGAGCTGCATATGCTCTTGTATATACTGGGCTATTCAAATAATCAAATAGAAAGCATAATTGTTAAAAAGCGACAGAGCTGTATTAAAAATATCCTAATGTCATTTTCATAAAGACCAGGTCACTTATTATAATTGCACCAGTACCAAACAGTACAGTATTACGTCACATGCACATCCCGGGTTACCTAAAGTACCTGGGCCACCAGGCTCGCCAGCTATGCCGGTGCAAGGCTTCCCGGCATGTCCGGCAGACCCTGGGCTTATCCTAAAATGGTCAGGTATTGCTGTGTGGGCAGCAGAATGATTACAAATACTTTAAGAGTGCGTAAGATTATTTTTAAACCCCTCACTTACGCATAAAAGTTTATTGAGCGGGCCGCGCATATTGCACCGCTTTCCCGCCTCGCCGCTCACCGTCGCCCGCCCTCCCGCCCGCTGTTGCTGATGTCGGGCTTTTTTTTTGCTTTTTTTTTGTTACAGAAAATATTTATTGTTTCTATTATAGAAGCTAGCGTAATTATTTAAAAGGGAAGATAGTGTGTGCATAAAACGAATTGGGGGAAAAGAGAAGAAAGAAAATGAATTAGAAAAAGGCCGAGCGCGATACACGACCGACGCGCTCACCGTAAGAAGGTGCGGACGAGCGAAACGCGAAACGAAGCGGCGGCGTCTGTGCACGCGACACGCGACGCAGAGAGGGGGCAGTGGCATCTGGGGACACAATAAACCCTGTTCGCGCATGTGCACAATCAGTGGTGCTTGCGGTGCATGCAGAATGCTCTTGCGCGGGTAGCGAGGCAAGCGCGGCAGACGAAGCGTCTTCGGGTGATGGAATGAGACAGAGAAGCGGATGTCGGAGCACGAAGGATGTCGCACGACGAGAGGAGGGCCGCGCGATCGTAGAAGCAAGAGAAGGGCCGCGCGATCATCGAAGCGAGGCGAGCTCGGCAGACGAAGTGGATCCGGTCGGTGGAACGAGACAGAGTAGCGAACCTTGCGAGCATGATGGACGCGGGTCGTTCGTGCGGTCCAGAATAACGGACCCTGCGAGCGCGATGGGCGCGCGCGTTCGTGTGGTCCAGAGTAGCGAGCGCGATGGGCGCGCGCTTCCAGGTGGTCCAGGGTAGCGAACCTTGCGAGTGCGGTGGGAGGCCAGCCGTCGCATGCATGAGAATGGGGGCCCGGCCGTCGCACGCGCGCAAGACGGTCCAGCTGGTGCACGCGCGCGAGACGGTCCAGCTGGCACACGCGCGCGAGACCCAGCCGTCACACGCACGCGAGGCGGCCCAGCCGTTGCACGCATGCGAATGGGAGCCGCGTGGTGCGCGCGCGGCCCGCGCGCGACACGCCTGCGCAAAAAACAGTGGAGAGGGAGAGAGGGCGGGGGAAGAAGGGGGCGAGAGTGTGGAGTCAGGCTGCACGAACCGAGGAAGCTGCTGTACCTGGTTCTGGAAAGGGTAGTTATACATGGGCGGGGCCATCGCGCATGCAGATACAGGGTTGCTTACTCGCAAGAGGTCGGGACCCTGGGCCCGTACGGGGACATCAGTGTTGACGGCGGGGATGCGGGAACGGCAACATGGGCCGTCAGCACGACGTGGCCCACTTATGACGCGATCCAACCCCGAAAAAGCACTAAAAAGCAATTTTAATGAGATTAGATACAAAAGCAAAGTTTTTCGGAGCACTTACCTGCTGCTGTACGTCCTCAGTGGTGTCGAGGACGTCGTGGACGACGATGAAGAGCAAAGTCGAACCGCGTCCTCTCATTGGGCACGCGCGGCTCGGCAACCTCCGAAGCTGCATTCAAGCAGCTTTCGGACGACTGTTTTTGATTTATTTAATTTGCAATTGCTGTTCGATAGGTCTGAAAGTTTGTATATAGTTTCATAGTGCATATGGGTACATCCTCAAAAATATTTAGCCTTCCGATCATCGTGGATGGTGTGGTATAAAAGAAACGAGTACTGTAAAACCGAGGTTTTTGGACAAAACCTCACAAAATATTCTAGAGAGAGATTAGCTGAACCAAATCTTCCGATTTCTTCAGGAAGAAATACAATAGTATGATAGAAAGTATTTACGGCGTTTGATCTGTGTTGCGATTGCCAGGTGTATGTCATTTGACTTTTGGTACTCGAGAATGAGCAGTTGCTCATGTATTCTCGTGCAGATCTCTGGTGCAACCTGATGCTTCTCAAGTCTTTTGTTTCCTCATCACCTTCTTCCCACTAAAGCTCAAAACTAATACCTGTAATACCTTTAATACATAGTGAATATACTATTATGAGATTACTAGATTTTTCTGAGCTCTATGACAGTATTAAATCAGCAAACTTGCCTGTACCCTGTTCCCCAGACAGTTTCTTTCATATATCAGTCTCTAGGCCATCTCAGAAGCTCAAAATTTGCAAGATGCTTAATAAGGTATGAGTAATGTTATGTACAAAGTCTTGTGTCCATTGGGAGAGAATTAGAGGTTGCAGATAGAAAACCACATTAGCTAGGAAACACACATAAAGCACTTTAACAACAGCTTGGGGAGTGTCCCCATAGATAATACATCAAGTAATGAGTATATTAGATGTGATCCTTGGTAATTTCTGTCTTCCTGATGCCTATATGACCTCCAGAGTGCACGGAATACTCAAAATACAGAGAAATGTCGAGTTTGTACTACTATTTGGCATTTATCTTTGTCTATCATTTTGTACAGTGCTTGAAATTTTATAGGCTAATTAATTTGTATATACTACTATTTACCATAATTTAGTTTTAGAGATAATGGGGCCAATTGTTTTGTTTCCGAGCATATTGCATTATTTTTCTCTGTGCCACA
The DNA here is from genome assembly GCA_021029095.1 of Phellopilus nigrolimitatus. Lineage (NCBI taxonomy): Eukaryota > Fungi > Basidiomycota > Agaricomycetes > Hymenochaetales > Hymenochaetaceae > Phellopilus > Phellopilus nigrolimitatus. The sequence goes on from JAJOHG010000120.1 coordinate 38,455, forward strand.
GGTTCGGCATGTGCTCGGCATGCCAGATTTGGAGCGCAAATCTGTCCTAATTTGGTAGGATGGGTGACGCGTCATCACCGTGTCTTTTCTCTTGCTCGTCGTCGTTCCCGACAATCTGGGCTTTTTCTTACCTGCCGACAGCCCTGCGGCGCCCCCCTCGCACAGTCGGAATGCATGGGCACCCGAAACTGACGGCACGGATGTCCTGGCACGCACGTGCACTCAACGGCGACAAAGCTCCGTGCTGGCACGCGCAAAGGCGGCGCCATCTTCGAGAGGTCCGCGTGCACCGGCTGCCGTCACCAACTGGGATGACATGGAGAAGATCTGGCATCACGTTCTCAGCGATTCAGCTCAACAGGTCCGATGCGTCGCTCGACGATGACAAAATCCGGCTCTCGCGTGCATTCAACGACGACAAAGCGCTGCGCGAGCACGCGCTTAGCGACAACAGGCGACAGTGCCGGTGTGCACTTGCTCATATCCCCCCTTTTCCGTGACGCCTTCAAGAGGCTCGCGTGTGCCAGCTGCTGCCACCGGTCGCGGTGAGGCAGAGAAGATCTGGCATCACACGTTCTACAGTGACCCCACCTACTCGCTGCCTTTAGCGCGGCCGGCGATCCCCCAACTCCGGCGTCTCGTTTGCGCTGCGCGCTGACTTGTCTCGCTGGTAGAGGCAACCCGCCTGCGCACACCCAGCCGCAGCGCTCGACGCGCGCGTCGTCCATTCGGCTCACCCGTACGCAACCCGTGGCATGCTGCTCAACCCGAAGGCGAACAGAGAGAAAATGCACGCTGCGATGCCACGAGCGGAGGGGGGGCGCTAGTGGGGTGGGGGATAGGATAGTATGTCTGTATGTCGCAACGCTGCGCTCGAGCGCGCGTGTGCGACGTGGAACGTGTCGCGGCGGCGGGTACTCTGCGCGAGACGGTCGCACACCGTCACACGGACCGCCGCACGGACGCGGCACGTGGACGCAGCACGCGGCGTCGTCGAGGCCTCGTGGCGATCCTCGCGCTCTCGGCGCGCGCGTGTTCTGCGAGGTATAGCTAATAATATTACTTTATTTTTCGTACATAATACAAAAAAATTATGTAAGTGAAAATGTGATGAACAAAAAAAAAAAAGGCAATGGGTGCAGCGTCGGGCTGATTAGTAAGAAGGCGGGGGTCGGGTGGCAGTGAGCACAGAAGCCGAGGGCGGAGCGCACATCAACGGCACATTATATAACAATAATGACAAATTCTACCCAAAATAGGAGGGGTTCCGGCCCCTGTAATTACATTATTTAAAAACAGCTCAGATAAGTTGTACAAATTAGTGTATGATTTTGAAAAAAGGTATATACTACTTTGAATATAGCCTGAGCTGGTTCTACAAAACCATGCTATTATTTAAAAACAGCACAGACAGGTTATACAAATCCGAGCCTTTGCTTGAAAATAGACCTGTATGATTTTGACAAAAGGTATACACTATTTTCAATATAGCCTGAGCCAGTTCTACAAGACCATGCTATTATTTGAAAACAGACCTGTATGATTTTGAAAACAGGTATATACTGTTTTGAATATAGTCTGAGCTGATTCTAGAAGATCACACCATTGTTTGAAAACAAATCTGTATGATTTTGACAAAAGGTATATACTATTCTGAATATAGCCTGAGCTGATTCTAAAAGACCATGCTAAGTTTATAAACAAAGCTACACCACTTTTACAATATACAATATGCTCACAATATATGCATGCAAATTTCTAGAACTCGCACTATGCAAGTTTAAAAGAGAACACACATTTTATAAAAACCCATGTTTGAATTGTGTTAAACTATGCTAGATATGATATACAAAAAGTACAGGAATAACGACAACAGTATTTACACACCAAATGCCTAGGAATTCTTATAATTATAGTAATGACTGCCCCGGAATTGGTTGGTACGGCTCGAGAATGCGCCTCAGACATGAGGTGCTGACAGAGCGTGGGAGTATTGCAGGGAAGTGAATGACGCAGGTGGCGCGGGATGTGCGCTTGGTCCGGTGAGCATGCTATTTCCGGAGGACGGAGCCCCGATGGCGTGCGGCAGAGGAAGGGAAGGCAGGGTGAGAGTGTTGTCTTTGTCCATGCTGAAAAATGCAGGCTCTCAGAAGATGAGGCGGTCGGGTCACTGGGATGGGAGCGTGCGACGACGCCGTCGAGAGGAGGGGCGCAAAAGCAGTGCACGCGTCGGCGGAAGGAGGGAGCACGCGTGTTCGTACCGTTCGACTTGGTGAATTGCGCGCACAGAGACTGCAACAACTCAGCGAGGTCGGCATGAGAACTGTGTGGTATACATTCAACAAGTTGAAAGAAAAATTGAAGAAAATCTGCTGCTTACCGCTCAGCGCGCTCCGCGCGTGCCTCAGTGTCGAGGACGGCCTTTGCGCTCTCGAGCACTTTGGACTCCGCTTTCATGTCTTTCTCCCTTTCCCTCTCTCCATTGGCCTTCTCTCCATCCACATTTGGGTCAGGAGAAGCGCGAGAAGGCAAGCCTTGGACTGACGCCAGAAGGTGCTCGGCCCTGCGTGACGGTAAGCTCGCGACAGAGTGCGTCCGCGTCTGCAAGCGTGGAGGAAAGAAGCAGCGCTAGTTGGGAGGGAGACTGGGCAGCGGTAAGTTGGTGAGGAGCGGGGACGAAGTTGAGCTTGAATGCAAGGGCTTGGGAGAGGCGGAGGAGCCGGGGCTACCAGCGACGGCGGACACTGTTGAGGTGGGTAAAGCCGTGTGCAAGAACGCCGGAGGCGGGGACGCTAGAGACGGCCTGGCGCTGCATCTGCAGTTGCTGTTGTTGTTATGCGGCAAGCGCGATCGCCTTGCGTTCCTGCATGGCCCGCATTTACTGCGGCTGGCTTAAACTATTTGTGTCTGTAGTACAGACACGAGCTTCCAAGCCAGCTTTTTTCTTCTTCTTTCTGGTTGAGGGTGTGCGGTCAGGCGGCAAACATTAGGGAGGGTGGCGGCGAGGACAAGGCAGGGTGGCTGCGAGGACATTGGAGGGTGGTGGCGAGGACGAGAGCGGCAGCGGGGACGAACATCAGGAAAATTACCGAAGCTATACAGACCTATATAGGACTATATAGGAAATATAGCTCTATAGTACTCCATAGATATCCCCCCCTTATATAGTGCTATATAGGAGCCCGTAGTGCCGTAGTCTGTAGGTGTCTGTAGCTCTGTAGGTCTGTAGCACTGTAGGCCTGTAGCACTGAAGTTCATAGTTACATAGTATTGTAGGCCTGTAACACTGATGTTCATAGCATTGTAGGCCCATAGCACTGATGCTCATAGCGCTGTAGCTGCATAGTCTGTAGTCTGTTGGCCTGTAGTTGTGCAGAATATATAGGGCGGTTGGTGGAGAGGGGGCAGTGCTATTGTGAGAAATGTTCTATATTGCAGCTCTACATACGGACATTGGGAAACCACTACATATGGGTAATCCAAAAAAAGGGGGAGGGTGAGGGGAAGGGATAAGCTTCATAAGAGGAAGCGGAGGAAATGGGATGGGAACATACAGGATAGGCACTCACCTCATACTCAAGAGGCGGCGAGCCCTAAGATCGTGAACCCCTGAGACCTAGATACAAAATATCGTAAACAATTCTGCTCCCCCTATCCGTGGCTCTACACAGGCCGGCCGTCATCCACTTCGACTTCGCGCTCGCGCGCGGCCTTGATGAGCGGCGTGAGCATCGGACAGCTTGAAGAATGCATGCTGCAGATAATACGGGGAAAAAGATAAGCAGTTAGCATCTCGGAATGAACAAAGAGAGACGCACCTGTAGTAACTGCGTGGCATCGGGCCTCCACCTCAAGCGTGCGCGCGAGGTAATCATAGAACGTCGGCGACAGCGACTCTGGGTTTGCGAGTCCCGTTCGTTGCGATCAGGTACAGCGCCTTCAGCGGGTTCTGGTTCAGATAGGGCGGCTCGCCTTCGACCATTTCTATCATTAATCAATGGGGAAACTTTAAGGTATTAGAAGTAAGCTAAATGGATAGTCAAGTCGCAGGGACGCACCGATGGCCATGATGCCGAGACTCCAGATGTCGACCTTGGGGCCGTACTCTTTCCGGGTGACGACCTCGGGCGCCATCCAGTACGGCGTGCCAACCATCGTCGTGCGCTTCGCGTGCGCGGGGTCCGAAATCTGCGCGCAAAATCCGAAGTCGGCTGGAGGCAAGTTCAATCAGCTAGGCGTAGCGCGCAAACGCGGCACACTGAGTTTGATATCACCCGTGAGGCTGAGGAGCACGTTGTCACTCTTGATGTCGCGGTGAATGACGCCGTGGCGGAGGAGGTGCTCGAGACCTGGCATGTCTCGCGGCTGACGGCGGCAATCTGCCCCTCGGTCATGAGGTTGGCGGTGACGACGTCGGTGAGCGAGCCACCCTCCATGTATTCCATCACGACCCAGAGCTCGTTGCGGTGGAGGAACGAGTCGATGTAGTTGACAATGTTCGGGTTGCGCGAGGAGCGCATGACGAGAATCTCGTTGATGATCAGGTCTTTCTTGGGCTGCTTCTCGAGGACCATCTGCTTGATCGCGACGCTGACGTTCGCCCCAACCTGGTACGCGGTGTACACGCCGCCGGAAGCGCCCTGCCCGATGCGCACCAGGCTGCGGTACAGCTTCGTCGGGTCCGCGTCCGTGCAAATCTGCTGTAGCCGCCGCACCACGTCCTCCTCCTTCACCTTGTCCTTCACCTTCTTCTCGCGCCGCCGCGGTGTTGCACTACTGCCCTGGCTCGACGGCGCGACTTTCGGGTGCGGGGGCGGATGCGCATGCGGTGGTGGCGCGCGGGCGGACGCTGACCCGGAAGACGGAGGCGGGGCGGCGCCCGCGTCGGGCTCGCGGGCGTCTGCTTTGCGGGTAGCCGCGGCGGTGCCGAGATGGGTCGAGCTGTGTATTGCGCGGATTGCGGTTGGGGCTGGGGCTGCGGTACGGGAGAGTGCACGGGAGAGCGCCGCGCGCTCGTGGTGTTGCTCCTGCTGACGCCTCCAGGCAAGGAGGCGACTTGGGCAGCCGCTGCGACGTCGCGCGGTCGAGCGCGGGGGTACTAGGTAGCGACGGTGGAGGAGCAGGTGCGGGGCAATATGGGGACGGCGCCGAAATCGATTTCTTTGGCGGCGGCGGAACAGCTCTCTGCGCGCTCGGACTGCCGACCTCGGCGGCCCTAATGGCGCCTATCTTGTCCCAGACGGAGTTGCCGCCCTCCGCACGGCCCTCCTGGTAGAACTTGACGATCTCCGTGACGGCCTGCGGGTACTTCTCCTGCTCCGAGCGCGAGACGGCCGAGTCCTGCAGCAGTTGCTGCCACTCGCGCGGCAGGCCCGTGAACTCGCCCGTGCTCGCGTTGAACCCGACGTGCGTCAGGTGCACGGGGTCGTATGGCGTGCTGATCTCGGGCTTCTTCGCACTGCTCATGAAGTGCGTGCCCTTCTTGCCCGAGCCCGAGCCCGAGATAGAGCCTGAAGTCGACCCCGAAGCGCTCGAGGGGCCCGACTTGGACGTGGAGCGCGAGCGCGGGCGAACGTGTGCTCGGGAGAAACGTCGATGTGAGTTGGGGCGGAGGCAGGCGGGGGCAGCGGGTGGAGCGCGGGCTCGGCGACGTAGTAAGGGCCAGGGGCAGGCGGCGGTGCACTAGGCAGCGAAAGGCAGCGCTGTGTCGCGTGCTCTGGGGGTTCCTGTTGTGGGGTGAATAAGTCGTTGAGGTTGACGGTGTTCTAGCGCGAGGGGCGCGGCGGGGACGAGGTCGCAGCGGCCGTGCTACTGTCATCGCGGAGGGTGTGGAGGGAAGTGTGAGCAGCAGGCACGGGCACGCAGGGAATAGCTTACCGTTCATGTGCGCGCGGCGGGTACGCGAGCGGGTCGAACATCGACACGTCAATGACGACATCCGCGCGCGCCTTGCCCCTCCTGTTCGCGTGTCCGTTCGCATGCCCGTTCGCCCCGGGGCTCGCGCTGGATGTTGAGCGCGGGCAGCGAGTGGTCCGGCAGTGGCTCGAGCCACCGCCGCGTGCCCTTGGACAGGTTGTTGCCGTTAGTATTGAGTACGGATGCGCTCGGTCTCACTCACTTCTCGGACAAATTTGGGCCATCGTAGTCGACTGCGATATTCACGCGCAGCGTTATGCGCCTGCTTCCAAAGCTGCGTCCGGACAGGATGGACTTTGCAGACGAGAGAAGCAAGAGAAAAAGACGTGGAAGTCAAGTTCAACATGTCCTTTTGGGGCCGTGACCGTTACATTTGTGACATATCACAATTTCGAAAGAAATTTTGCTAAGTCCTATTCTCGGTATCATGAAGAACGCATACAAGCTCTCGACGCTCACCGGAACGCAGGTGCTCCTGCTCGTCGTCTCCGAGACCGGGCCCGTGTATACATTCACCGCCAAGCTGCAGCCGCTCGTCCCGCCGCCCAAAGGCAAGAACCTCATCCAGGCCTGCCTCAACGTGCCGCGCGCGCTCCCCTCGAACATGCCCTTGGCGCGCCGCTTGACCGCTCGGCCCCCAGTAGATGCCGGCGCCCCCGGCGTAGGCCGGCAACAGCCCCAACCAGCTGCAGATGGCGAGCATGCGGGCCTTGGGCGGCGCGTGCACATCCCCGGCGGGCTCTGCATCAGCGGCGCGCGACCCGGCCCATGAGGACGACTTGGACGGCGACCATGGCGATGACGTCGAGACGGAGGGCAAAAAGCGCGGCTACGCGTGCCGCCGCACGTCCGCCTCCAAAACGCAGGCTGCAGCGGGTGCAGCCCGACCTCGCCGAGCCCCGCATCAACCACGGCCTGACGAACTGGTCTGCTGGTGAGCCCGACCTCTCGAGACTCTGAAAGAATGACTTTTTTGGTTCTAATATACATTTCTCAATAATTGCGCTACTAGTCTTCTCCGTGTGCGTCGCGCCCTCACCGAACTCGGCTTCGCTGACAAGTACGAGGGTGTCGTCGAGCCCGATGGTGAACTCACCCTCACTGAGGCGTTCAACAAGGAGGATGCACCCCGCCCTTTCAAATGCTACCTCGACGTCGGCCTCCGCCGTACCTCGAGCGGCTCCCGTGTCTTCGGCGCGATGAAGGGTGCGTCGGATGGCAGTATTCCGCACTCGGAGAGGTGTTTCCACGACCCGGAGGCGAAGACACTCGACGCCGAAGTGCTGAAGAAGTACATGGAATCGCTCGAGGAGGAGGACAACGGGCTCTTCAAAAAGCAGTTCGCGATGTACCTCGCGGATGGTGTTGGCTCGGAGGACATGGAGGAGATCTACACGAATGCGTACGCTGCGATCCGTCGAGGACCCGACATTCAAGCCGACGGAGAAGTCGAAGGACTGGAAGGCGGAGAGCCTCAAGCACAAGACACACCGTCTCACACACGAGCAGCGCGTCGAGAACATCCAGACGAAGTTCAAGACGTTCCAGGCAGGCAGGAGTGCCGAAGCGGAGATTGACGAGGACGAGGAGGAATAAATCCGACACATTTTTTCGGTTGAGTTGGAAGAGGTGTTGCACCTCAACCTCCTGCCGGGCACCGCGCAGTCCGGTGCGCCAAGCATGCCGATGGACGCGACGCCGTACTCGACGTCGGGTGCGCCCGCACCGGGGAGTGCAGAGGGTGGACACCCGCAGCTGGGCCTACCCCAGGGACAGATGTACCCCACCCAGGCGTGCACCACCCCATGATGGGTGCGCAGCCGTACTACCAGCCGCCGACTGGGATGGCCGGAGCGTAGGGACCCGGGCTCCGCAGGGTGGGCCGCCCGCGAGGTATAGGAGGGTTGTATGAGGAAAGGAGGCTGTATATGTTGGTGATGTACATATGCTTTTCTCTTCCTCTCTCCCGTGCCATCTGGACGGAGATATATCTTGTGTTGCGATATGAACCGCTCTCCATTGCCCTAAAGTTCCTTTCTCTTTATCTTCCTTCGAGCCTTCTCATTCGTCCCTATCGCTGCTTTGTATGTTGTATGGTGCCTCCACTTTCCACATACCTCCCATTTTTTCTGTCTTCTGTTTTCTGTCTTCGAAGCTGTATCCGAATGGGTGAGAAACGATACTCGACCTCTCGTCTCGAGTTCGGTTCTCTTTCCCTCGCACCCCGTCTCCTATGTATTACTGTGGGCATCCCTGTCTCTTTACATGCCTTGTGCTTTCTGAAGCTTCCTTCACACCGAATCAATCAATAGAACTGTGCCTTTCTTGAACCTGAGTATGAGCAATGATGCTTTCTGCCATCTGTCAATTGTGATAGTCAGACAAATTGAATCCCATCCAAGTCCATGATTTTACCAAAAAAATCCATCTACTGGGTATTATATTAGCAACTAGTAATCAAATTTCTATCATGTGGGGGCTTGACCAAGTGTTTGCTGAGTCCTCCACACAGGACACCGGACACCAAATTGTGTAAAATGCGCAAAAGTGTGACATGTCACAAATGTGACTTGTATCGATCTTCACATTAAGATTGATACAAAATATTTGTCTCCACACCTCCTCCAGCTATGCTTTCCCAGTAAGTGCCCATTTTGCCTTTGTGTGTAATATTGATAATGTACAACTTGCCCACATCCATCCTAGAGCATAGCACAGGTTAGGTTGATCTGTGGTTTTAGCATTTTGCTAATAGTACAACATGTTCTGCTCCGAATTTAATGATTGTATATGTGAAATGTGCACACTGTTGAGGTCCACAATATGCAAAAACATGCATTTGCATTGGTGCAGTATTTGTAGCAGGAGAGGCAAACAAGTCATCAAAACCCATGGGTATTGTCCACATTCTTGCACATGAAGAACACTACGAAAGAGCTTCAGACACTAGAGAAACTCTCAACAAATGCCACATACAAATTCCCCCTCTGTTGTACTGATAGCTTGCTGCTAGAGTCCAGGCCAGAAGTGTTTTTCCAGTGACTGTGGGCTATGAACCTGAGTTGCTGACTTTTCTGAGGTTCAACAGTGCATCCATTGTCACCAAGCCATCTGGTAAAGATCACCACCTCCTGCCATGAAGAGCTATCTCTCTTGTTTCACCCTTCTCTCCCTCATCCTTGAGTTGGAGGCTGTAGACTTTTTCTCCCTCCAGGGATAATGGAATTGTGTTTAAAAGAGGTCTTTGCAGCCCAGAGAGATACTTCCTACAAATCATTGATATGCTTCTGGATCTCTAAGCTATTTTCTATGAGCCTTCCATATGCTTCCCAGTCAACAAGCTATTTCCTATGGCCCTTCCATATACTTCCCAAGCTGCCAAGCTATATACTACACAGCTACAGGGAGATACAGACTCCTACAGTGCTGCCATGCTATACAACTATACAGCTACAGGGAGCTACAGGTGCTACCAAACTATATACTACACAGCTACAGGGAGCTACATACTCCTACAGTGCTGCCAAGCTATACAACTATACAGCTACAGGGAGCTACAGGTGCTACCAAACTATATACTACACAGCTACAGGGAGCTACATACTCCTACAAGTGCTATGAAGCTATATACTGCACAGCTACAAGGAGCTACAGACTCCTATAATGCTATATGTGCCTATGCACAATGTGCAATTGACGCTACAGACACTACACAGTGCTACAGTGCAATGCAGGAAATACATTTTCCTGATGAAGGAAGAGGGCGGAGGTGTGAACGACGAGGACGAGATGGTGGCAGCGGCGGCAGCAACAATGACGATGTCATGAGAATGGTGGTGAAGAAGAAGAAAGGACTTAGGCGATTTCGAAGTCCGAGGCTCAAATTTGCAGTCACCTGAGCAGTGCCCAGCTGGTCCGCTTTTACATATCACTCAATCACATATATGCAAAAAAACTTACATGGTTGTATAGCTTAGACATGGGCCTTCATAATAAAAAATAAATCAAGCTTTTATATGCAGAGGGGAAAAAAAGAAATGTTAGATACAAACCGGAACACTCAGGAGGAAAAGTGTGACGCGTGGCGGTGTTGTGTGGCTGTAACCCCTCCCATTATAAGGCATAGATTCCCACATTGTTTGTACACTTTTCGACTACTTTGTACACTTTTTTGTAATTGTGACCGTGACAAACCTGCACAGCCACTGGGGGTGAAAACGTAGGAGTGGAAAGGACGATCCCTTCCTTATGTCAGGAATCGTAACATGCCTGGGATCATTCATTGTGACGTTGCTCTGCTATGCTGCTTGACAGGCTTGTCAGGGCATGTTTTGAAGCTCGTGGAGTCAGTGATGCAATGCTTCACCCCTGTCTATATCCTGTATCTTGTTGAATAAATTTATAGGCAAGCACTGTACTCCCCTTGCACCTATTGAGCTGCTCTTAGACATTAATAATGTGTGGGAACATGTACTGTGTAGCTGTCTGTTGTCCTCAATTCCCCACAGCTCTGAGGTGCAGCAAGCTTGTCATATTAAATTTGATTATGGATCCCATAGAGCACAAGCACAAAAGTGCATAAGCCTGAATCAAAGAGTAAATATCAGGGACCTTGGTGGTCTTAGAGCCCAATTCTGATGAATGTCACCTCTGCCTTGCACATGACAAGTGTTGGGTGAATTGAACTGTGTTGCATGACCAATATGCTGCACACTTCAGTGTCTGTGATGGCTGTCAGGGGGAAAGTACAGTAAAATATAAAACACACTTTGCTTCCACTCTTGGCCTTGGGCTCTTGCAGTAGCAACAAAAAAATATATGTGCAAAAAGAAAAGAAGAAAAAACATGCATGTGAAAATACAATAGTTTGGGCACAAAATTTCATTTTTTCTTTGTGGAAACCAGTATTAGAGATTTTACCATAAGTTGCTTCTGGGTCTGTCCTAATGCTGTAGCAATGGCATAACACAAGTAGAAGCACATCCTCATCCTCAATCTTTCTGAGGAGTAGGGAAAATGCAGACTTTGCTTTTTTGAGTTTCCACACACATACACACAATGTAGTTACCTCTGCTTCCTGTCCTCTGCACAACCTGGGCTTGGACAGCAAAGCTTTGCACTTTGAAGGCAACACTTTATGGCTGTGGGTGCATTTGTCTGTGCATTCAGTGCAATCTTCTGTCTAATGGTTACCAGTAACCACACAACACACAGAATGCTTTCTAGGTTGGATACGGGTAGTGATGCACACTTTTTTGCTGCAATGCTTGTCTGTGCCACTTTGCAGATCTGTCTTGTATATAAGGCAGCACTCCTGCCAGCCTTTTGTTCTAAAACATCTCTACATACCACTGATAAGGTGAGCATCCATTAGACACAACTTTCTCTAGCAACATTTTCAGAGATCACTGCAGGCTGGCATAGAATACCCCATGGTGCATTGAATAGTTGTTTTATTAAACATTACTGTGTGGGAAAAGGCATGGTTTGATAAAGCAACTATTCAACTCACCATGGTGGAACTCACTGTCAATGCCTGCAGTGTCTTGTACTAACACAGTCCTTTCAGACTCCAACATGTCAACTAACACCTCCACTCCCAGCCAACCAGACCCCAACATATTAAAAGCACTGAAGGAAGAAGAAAAAGAAGCTGAGCTCAAGTATCATGCAGCACACAGATGCATGGAAGAAAATCAGGGTCAACGACCTGTGGAGACGATGGAATTAAACTCCAAGTATAGTGCAGAAAAGGGAGACGTTACCAAGTTCAGTACACTGCTTGAGGACTTGCACAAAGATAAAAAGGCATTTGAGTACCTGACTTCAGCAATAGGAAAACTGGCAGTGATTGGACATATATGCATTGACCGCAAACGCAGAGAGTATGAACATAGGCAGCAGGATCTGGAGGGCCAGCTTTCTGCAGCTGAATGCAGGCTTAAGGCAGTGATTTGTCGCATGATTGAACTGCATGATGAAGGAAAAAATGACATGATCTTGAAGGAATCTCAGGACAAGCTTGCTCGTGCAGGAGATGCTTGGGATATTGCATGGAGAAAGCTTGAGGAGTATCTTAAGAAGTATCCTAATTGTCCTAAGTACTAGCCATACATTTTGATTATGTAAGTAGCAATGGCAATGTGTATGTGAATAGATATACATTGTTTTACTCAACAATGCCCTTTTCCATGTGATAATGTTTAACACTTTTGGACACTTTTACCAAAAAAGTATAACTTCACAATTCTTTTCTCTGTACAATAAATTTTAACATTCTTTACACCATTATCCACACAAGAAAGGTATAACAAAGGGGTGAAATTGTGGTCACACCCCTTTCTTAAGCCTTTATTGTATAAGAAAAGGTATGGTGAAGATATTTAAACATATAGATGAAATTGCCCAAGAGTGTTGAACTTTATTGCACACTGGAAGTGTCAGCGACTGACTAGAATCAACTGTTCACGCCACGTCACACCAAAGTCAGAGAGGTGAGAAGGATGTATTGCAACGCACACTAGCCAGGAGTATTGACTAGGTCGAAACTGGGGTCTAAGTACAGATATCTAGTCTACTTATATACCCAAACTTAGTGCGCACAGACCAAGCAGTACACTACCTAATATGGCTACTCTAGTGGAGCAGGCAGGGCTAATGACATCATAGGTGATGTCATCGTCAGTGATGTCACTATGATGTCATGGTCTAGCCCTATGACATAAGCTTATCTAATGTCCGCTATTGTCCGTATTATCTAAGTGGCCATGATTTGTAAGGAAATAAGAAAATGAAAAATGATCGTTCATGACATTACCCCTCCTTAGGGTGAACGTCCTCGTTCGACATGGATCTTTTCTAAGGGATGGACGTGAGGCGATGTGGTTTTTGCCGGAGGTGACGTGGGATGTAGACTGGGATGTTGTCGTCGATGATTGTGGTAAATCGTATGGAAGCAAAGTCAAGTGCACTAATGCCTCTTGGCGCACCGGGATTCTCCTTGTAGAATTCCTCAATCAGTTCTTGGGAGTTTTCCAGGTCTTCGGCAGTCTGCCATGTACGCTCCGACACTGGGTAACCCTTCCAATGAACTAGGAATTTGAGTTTCCCTCGGACTTTCTTCGCATCCACAATCTTTTCAACTTCGTACTCTTCTCCTTTGTCACTGAGAACGGGGGGTGGTGGCGGCGGCTGTTGCTGTGACGGGTATCTCGGATCTTTGTAGGGCGATAATAATACTTCATTGAAGACTGGATGTATTTTCTTCCATGTCCTTGGAAGCTTAAGTTTGTACGCCGATTTCCCAATCTTCTTTTCTACCTCAAAAGGGCCATAGTGTTTGTCATCAAACTTTTTCATAGGGCGATCTGTTTTGATATTCAATGCTTCCAGTAGAACTTTGCTTCCTGGGGCATATTCAATAGATTCACCCTTAGTTCGATCATAAAACCGCTTCATGGTTTCTGCCGCTTTCTGTAGTGCCGATGCCGCCTCCTCCCTAATCCACTTCATCTGATCAACAAATTGTCCAGCCGACTCATTCGTGGGCTCGCGCCTGGGGTTAGTCCCTTTGAAGGGGTGCCTCCCATAATTGACAAAGAATTAGGGCATAGCACGGGTCGCTCCGTGGGTAGATCCGGATCCGTTTGCACGGGTATGAGATTTTCAAAACTCTGACCCAGACTCCTGACTGACCCGGATCCGCAGGTCTGCATGACCTGCGGGTCCGGGTCAGGGGGGTCCGAGTCTGGTGGGTATGCACATTGACCCGCGGGTCCTCAGTATTAAGTAGGAAAAAGAATAAACATTGTGTTAGCTACCAACTACTTTGCGGCCTTCTTTCTCTTCTTTCTCTCCTGCCTCCTCTGCTTGTTAGTCATGCAGTCAAACATGTAAAGAACCTCAGATTCATTTATGATACCTGCAATCTGCGACCATGACCCAAGAACAACTTGAGCACGTGTGGAGTCATCCGTGAGAGCATGCCTGTACTTTGATACAGTCAGCGTGCCTCGCGAGAACGCGCGCTCAACGTCAACAGATGTAGCTATTTATTCAAATAATAAGTAAGGGAAACCAAAAGAAAAGAGAAACGTACCAGGAGCAGATAGATAATTAAGAGCCATGCGAGCAAAGGGATCACCCGTCTCTGCTATCCGAGCCCACCATTCAATAGGGTCTTCCACAGAGGAGATAATCGGGGTCTGCATGTACTCCTCAACCTCCGTTTGAGACGAACTGCTTTTCCCCCAGTTATCAATGTTTGAGAAAAGACTGTCAGTATCTCCGTTATCGAAAGCAGACTATTATAAAGATGCTTAATATACTTTTAATTAGGAATTAAAGCCGACGTACATTATTTGCGGCCCCGGCTTGGCGAACTTCAGAAGGCTCGTGATTATTGTTCCAATCATCTACAAGTACCTTTTTTGCAGCAGCAATCCAGTCGGCTGGCCAGTTTTGCTTCTCGAAGTACGTAGTCTTGAATCGGGGATGGAGCACTGCAGAAGCGTGTACAAGATCAGACTATAATGCACGGAGGAGAAGAGAAAAAGACCAACTCATAGCCATACGGTACATGATTGAATCGTCCGTCTTTGAATAGTATTTATTGAGCGTTTCACGGCCCCGCGCGGCAGCCGCGCAAACGACAGGGTGGAGGTCCTTATTGAGGATGGTGGTGTCGAGTATTTTTGTGAGTACGTCAATGAGTGGAATCACCTCGTGTAAAAGAGGGATCTTCGCTTTCGATATTCTTGTTGTTGCGTGAAGAAAAGGCTTAGAAACAATAATCAGTAGGTAATCAGAAGAGAGAAGTTCATAACGACTTAAACATACCTTGAGAACGGAGTACAATTGCGTCATTATCTCCCATTCCTCCTGCTTGAACTTGTAGCGACGGAGCTGAGATGTCCGTGGTCCATTGTGGTGATTGTAATCCATAAGTTTGTCTAACGCAGGTCGCAGGTAGATTGCGCGACCAAGGGCCTCCGTGACAGAGTTCCATCGAGTGGCGACTGGCCGGAGCATTTTTTTTGCCGGACTGACACCCGTTGTCTGACAACACGTCTTGAGGTCCTTAAGGAGATTCGGGGAGTGACAGGTCTGTTTCGCTAGTCTTCTGAGCTACGACATACTATATATTAGCCCTCGAACCATCATAATTAAAGTAGAAATAAACTAACCTTCGTTATGGCACCACGGCCAAGGCGAATTTGGTCGGGCCTCAGATTCTCCGTCTTGCGGATCTCCTTCTGCAGCTTTTTCAAGTACTGCTTGTCGCTAGCCTCACGATCTGTGTCAGGGTTGACATCGTAGTTTTCGGTGGTTTGCAGCACAGGCAACTCGATGTCGTCTTCGCTAGACTCGGAGGAGTCGTCCTCAGACTCCGAGTCATCCTCAGAATCGGAGTCGTCCTCAGACCCGGATTCATCGTCTTCATCATCCATGTCGTCCTCATTGTCTTCTTCGTCATCAATGCTGTCGTTGTCGCTGTCGTCATCAAGAGCTGGCATGTCCTCGTCACTGTCACCATCTGCAGATTGTCCCGCCGCGCCCGCAACATTTTTTGCGGGCTTTTCGTAGTTGAATAGGGATAAGAGAGCCTAGACATGTAATTAGATACGCAGACACCATAAATCATTCAGCATACCTTAACGGCGAGATTCAAGACGTGTGCGAAACAGCGGATGCGCGTGTGAGACCCGTTTGCACCATCCAACTCGAGCTCGAGCTCCGAAACAAGCGTGTCATTATTTGACGCATTATCGCATACAACACCGAGAATCTGTTGTCACGTAGTAAGTATAACCCATATACATATAAGAATGGGTCTGAGGCTGGCAACTCTGTGTGGATGAAGCAGCAACGTTTTCCGTACGGGCAGGAGCCAGATACCCAGGAAGTTCAAATAACGGTCACGATGCGTACCTTCTTGTCGATGCCGAATCCCTTGAGACATTTGACTAGCTCTTGTGCGAGATAATTACCTTTGTGTGCTTTCGTGAGCCTGGATTAAGCAGTAAGTAACAAGTAGGCAAGGCGAGACCGATATTCATACTTTACGAAATCTAATATAAATGAGACAACTTTGTTGTCCTTGACCATATAGATGACTACACCTAAAAACGATATGACGTTCGGGGAAGTCCAACTGTCGATACCGACGTGCAACTTCCCCGGATATGCCTAAGTAGTTTAACATCAGCAGAGTGAATGTAATGAAGCTTTAAGCTTACCTGAAGCATCGTCGACATGTTTTTTTTTGCCAGACGAAAGACCTGGCAAATGTTGCGAGATATTGTAGAGGGAGAGGGGACAATGATTGATGAGCAGAACATGGAGAATATTGCAATCAGCTCCGGGTCATGGACAATTGCGTACGGCCGGTGATGCCGAACAATCCAGAGAATAAGAAGATATTTAAAGCGTGAATTAGAATAAGTCGATCCTTGCGCGAAGGCCCTGAGAAGTTTTGTTTGCGCATTCTCGAGCGGCGCGCAGCTCTTGACATGACGCGAAAGGTTTGAAGTCGAAGTTTCGTCGCGTGCTCGCCCGATAAGCAAAGCAGACGGATTTCTAGGAGAAAAAAGAAAGGATGTACCGGTGAGTATGTATGAATAAAGTTGAAGTAAATCTAAGCTGAAAGTGAAGGAGTTTGTCGGGACTCACACTTTGCACTTATACATGTACATAACCGTACCATCCAAAAGTACCTTGATCTCGGGAGGCATGTGGAAATGAGTATAATGCGGCGAGTTCCATAGTTTCATTTGCGCAGCTATAGAATGAGTTGAGCTATGGTTCGGAAGGTAACAGAAGAGAAGGACGTACCAAGGACTTCTTGATTGCTATTCGTTACTGTGCCAAAGCGATCTTCGAAGGTCCTCTTATCGTGCTTCTTAGATTTGCGGCCGTCTCGAGGATCGTCGGCGCTGCTGGCTGCTACGGAACGCTCACGCGGCCTGCCACCTTCGTCGTCGCTGATCTCGATAGCTTGTGCCTTCCTCTTGCCGTGTCTGCTCTTTTTTTTGCCCATCTGGGGCGGAGTTCGAGGTTGGGGACAATGAGACGAGCTGGAATGAACACGAAAATTAGACTATTATTTATACAAATAATTTTGCCAGCTGACCAGCAGCGGCCACTCACAAATCACAGACTTCATCGGGGTGAAGGAGTGAAATCCACGGCGCGCTACGAGACGAAACACGACGGCAACGCTATGCGACTTAGCAGAGCAAATGAAACCTCTGAGTTTGAGAAGCCGCCGCCGCCGTCGCAGTGAAGAAGCAGATTTGAAACACAAAGCATTGGAGAATGCACCGCACGAAGCTCAGGATGAAAAAACTCTTGCGGCAGGATCAAGCGGTGAAAAGGAAGACAATGTGTAGTCGTGTCAGTGGTGCGCTGGCAAAGTCGCAGGTGAGTCAGCTGCATCCTAATCTGGACGAAGGTGACGGTCGAGTACATCAGGCCGAGTAGGACGTCCATCCAGGAATACAACGACTTTTTCGCAGACGAGGTCATCCAGGCCGCAGTGCATGCAAGCTACCAGCTCAATGTCCTCCGCTTCTCTTTAGAACCGCGTCAATTGTCCCCACCGATCGTGACGAAACAGGACTTGCAGCCGCCGTCCACGTTCGCCCGATCCATCGCGCACGAAGACGCCTCTGCTGCAGACGACGCGGACAGCAACGACCGCAACGACAGCGACGACAGTGACGACAGGAGGCAGCACCTCCACCTCCCCGCGCTGCGAGCGCATCGTGCCAGTCTCCAGAAAACATCCTGCCAGCGCAAGCAACAGCAGAGGCAGGACGACAGCAGCATGGCCACCATGACCTCGTCTCCGCCGCACCCCTTGCGCCAAAACACTGGCAACCTCCTCTTCGCCCTACAGGATCCATTCGAGTGCACAACACAGCGCCGCCAGTTGCTGCCTAGCACACCGCCGCCTGCCCCTGGCCCGTACTACGCTGCCGATCCCGCGCCCCAATTCCCGCCCCCACCTGCCTCCGTCCCCACCCACATCGACGTCTCCCCCGAGCACACGTTCGCCCCGCGCTCGCGCTCCACGTCCAAGTCGGATCCCTCGAGCGCTTCGGGGTCGACCTCAGGCTCTATCTCGGGCTCGGGCAAGAAAGGCACGCTCTTCATGAGCTTCATGAGCTTCATGAGCTTCATGAGCAGCGCAAAGCCTGAGAACAGCACGCCGTACGACCCCGTGCACCTGACGCACGTCGGGTTCAACGCGAGCACGGGCGAGTTCACAGGCCTGCCGTGCGAGTGGCAGCAGCTGCTGCGGGACTCGGGCATCTCGCGCTCGGAGCAGGAAAAGAACCCGCAGGCCGTCATGGAGATCGTCAAGTTCTACCAGGAGGGCCGTGCGGAGGGCTTCAACTCCGTCTGGGACAAGATGGGCGCTATTAGGGCCACCAAGGTCGGCAGTCCGAGCGCGCAGAGAGCTGCGCCGCTGCCGCCAAAAAACCCGTTCTCGGCGCCGTCCTCGTACCGCCCCGCACCTGCTCCTCCACCGTTGCTGTCTGGTACTCCCGCGTTCAGCCGCACGACATTGCAACGGCTGCCCAAGTCATCCTTTTTACTCGGCGGCCGTTGCAACAGCATTTTCACCTCTCTGCGCCATCAGTGCGTCCGCACCCATCTTCAGAAAACGCCCCGCCTGCGCGAGCAGCAGAAGCAAGGTGACGACAGCGGCATGGCCGCCGCCCTTTTGCTCCAACTGTTCCCCTCGCGCCAGAACACCGTCAACCTCAACGGCTTGTTCACCCCACAACAGGAGGCCTTCGAGTGCGCGTCCTTTACAACTGACTCAGCAACATCGTCCGAGTCTGCACTCGCTAGCATGTGCCGCGACTCCCCGCGTAGGGCGGATGGCTTTCCGCCCAGTGGTGAGCCGGAATGTCTTGCTGGACTAGTACGTTCGCCTCCCTTTTTTGCTGTCTTTGCGCTCACATTTTCTGCGAAACTTAGCTTATTATCTACTCTCGCAAACACGCTCCCCCACTCCCGACGACAACGTACTACCTTCTTGAGGAATCCCTTCTTCGCAAACACCGTGACATCGTTGCCGACCTCGACTTCGCGGACACTGACAGTTTTATAGGTGATACAAACCTTCGAGATCGCCTAGCACGCGCTCTTCCCGCGCCGTCAGGCAGATTCGATGGCGCATGTATTGTACACATTATGAGCAGTCTTAAAGGATTCTTCGGGTCTTCGCAGTTCGTCACTCTAACTTGGCAAGAATCAGTACGTTGTTTAATTTATTTGAATTATTAATCTAATTAGGTCTATTATAAGGGTGATACATATACATTATACATTCTCTCCGATAGCTTTCTAGCACCCGTCATGAAGCGCACTAGGCAATGCGTAGAGTCAAGTGATGAAGGGGGTTCTGTGGAATCTACAGATGATGAATATAGTGACATGCCAGGGTTGCTCAGTGATTCCAGTACCTAATAGTCTTGTAGCGTCGATTATATGAACAATTAAGTAGTTTGCGCTTTTCTTTCCTCCTTTCCAGTTCGATGCAGCTCCCTTCTTCCTTGTTCTGTCCTTTCCCCCTCGTTCAGCTGACAGGTAGCATAGATGAGTTTCCGCGAAAGCTTGTGCTGTTCCGTGCGTAGATAGGTAGCTCCTGTTTTTTGTACCCGATAAACAGTTATTAGAGTGTGTACGAGTGCAGCTCATTGTCGTGATCTGTTCGGCTCTTCATCAAGAACGACTTGTTGTCTACTCTATAAGCTCATTACCCATGGGAACCCGTGGGTCTGAGAAATCAGCGGAAATCTAGACCCGGACTCTCGCTGATCCGTGGGAAACGGATCACCCACGCGCGGGTGATCCGAACCCGTGAGTGTTCCCACGGATCCCCCTGTGGGTCACCACGGGTAAACCTGACCCATGCTATGCTCTAATTCGATCTGAACTGTGCTATCAGCCCATCTTCAAAACCAGAAGGGCTTGAAGATACATTACCCAACATATCTAAGCAAGCGCTTGCAGTCCTTCTCGATCTTCTTCTTTCTGGATTTCACCACGGAAAGAGGTACACAAAAAACAGATGTGCAAGTGACAATCCCGCTGTTCTCCTGGATCCTAAGCGCTGTTGCCTGAGGTCCGCAGCCCAATCTCCCCGCGATTCTACCAAGCTGCACCTCGAGATGTCTCCCTGCAAAGCTGTAGAATCGGCCAAGTGTGCATCCCGCGCCGGGGAGGTTGTCTGCAGTCGCGTTCATGCTGCTGACAGTACACAGTGAAACTTCATCGAAGTCATCTATAGACGTAAATTCCAAGGTTGGCATCGTGCAGTCTATGTTGAACGTCGTACGAGTGACAGTGGACGAGAGAGATCAAGAGGGAGTCGGGGCGTGTAGATGATAGCCCGGACTAACTGCAGACCTATAAGCCTAGGAATTGAAGGCACAGCCAAGCCAACACATGGTACACAGCCAGTGCCTAATGCACGGCCTAGTTCCAATTATAGAGCATTGGATCATGATAAGTAGAAGTCTCGAGCGCTAGCCAGTAAAGTTGTCGGGTTTTATATGAGTTTCCTGTCTTGCGAAGGCAAACACGGCGATATAGCTTAAGCAAAGCGACAATAAGTTTCAAACCCAGAGAACGCTCGAGTAGAAAGGAAATAAAACCGCTCATCCACGGCCTTCATGCCGTCAGTGAGCTCTCCCTCTTTTTGCCACAAATATTGGCTTCCTAAAACTCCCACGCCACCGCGCGCCTACTTGTCAATATGTACTTTACTTCCTGGACGCCTTCCGTTCATTTTTTGTCATCGCAATTCTCCAGGGCGATGCTGCGCAGCTCACCTCATGGTATCCACGCTGGCCATGCACAGGGGACACAAGAGTGGTGCCCTAACGTTGACGTACTTCAGAACCGATCCGGCTTGTGCTGAACTCGAAGTCAAATGAGGGACACGGTCGGTGCGTACTGCAGCGACCCCTTTTCCGAAAGAGCTGTTCAGACTTGCGCAGATGAAATCAAGCTTCTCCGTTTTCAACGGATATCATTTCGTGTAGCCTGCGGAGAAAGGACAGCGAGTCTGTGTTGAAGGGAAGCCCCTTCCTAAGGCGCCCATCCAATCCAATCCAGATATCATTTCTCGTTTTTGCGCACACGGCTGGTCCCCTGACCATTGCCCGTGGCATAAACTCAAAGCGTGAGACTAGCAGCGCAATCATAGATGAAGTCGGGTCCCCAAGCTGTCTCATCGAAAATTGTTTCGGGTCTCCTCGGCTGCGCCCTCCTTCAGTGGGAAGGAGAAACCCATGCGTAAAGGGCCGCTCGTTCTCTGCGAGGCTAGTTCAAAACGTGAATTCTCCGAAGGCTGAGATAACCGCTCTCTTACTAGGAAGAGGCACTGTTAATTTCAATCCTCTTCGAGCGGCTTTCTCAGCTGGTTATCCGAGACCTGGGTCACCGCCTAGTAACTATAAGTCTTCGTAAAATTTTGTCAGACTCTCTGATACCGGTTAACGTGATACTATGATCTTACATGGTCCTCCAGTAGCCAGCACGAATACTGGCGAGAAATTAGAGTTGCTATTTTGATTAAGGAAGAATGGAAGTCGAACGCTAAGCAAGAGAGTGAACAGGAGAGCTGTATACATTTGGCAGCCCCTGCTGCGTGTTTTGAATAGTCCGCATGTGCGATGCACCGAAGTACGAAAGAAAGGACACTGCGAGCGGGGCGATGCCGCGCTCAGTCGTGATCTCTGTACCTCCCGCGCTTCACGTGCTGGTCTGTGGATACGATGCACTGACCGTCTGAGTGCTAAGACGATTCGGATCCATCCTGTGGTGGTAATGTTTGAGAGGTCAACTATCCCGGCTGTTGTAGTCTATAATAACCAGGAGGAACACAGGGACAACACCACTGTTGCGCTGGACGCTTGTGTCGGTCCGCGCTACCTAGTCACGCAAGAAGAGGGAGGGCACACGCAGCATCCTCGAGAAAATGCGACATCCGATGAAGTGCGGCGAAACTCGAGGACCTTGTTCTGGCTTTCTAGAATTCTGTACTTTGTAGAGATATTGACTGCTTTCTGGTACGGTTTGACATAAAGGAGAGATTTAACATGTCGATAGTGTATCATGAATGAAGCACATACCGTCTGAAGCTTCGCTGTAACCGCTGAAAGACGATAGAGTGTGTCCTTGTCCAAATTCTCTCCCGTCGTCCTCCATGTACGTCACACATTACCCTCTCGACCGATGCAACTTTGTCATTTCCCTCCGAGTGCGGCATCCTCCACTACGGAGAGTCAGATGTGGCCAAGTCGTCGAGCAAGGAAAGATCAACTGTTCTTGTTGTAATGCCCGTCCTCGAGCAGACCATACACGTAGAAAATATGGTGGGTGGAAGGAGCCGAAGATTGATGTTCTGCCGGTGACCCGCACCAAATATCCTGCCCTTCACAACCGGCGCGCCACATGTGCCGGAAGAAGATGCATCCGCCGCCCAGCATCGTGCTCGCGTAAGCACAGCACCTCGTCATGTCCCAAATGACGTCTAGATACGCACTCCTCAGCACGAATTCAGCAGTAGGCGCGTCCTCGACATACGATTGGTTCTTCCTGGTCTGGCGGGAGTTGTGCAAGCACACTTTGCTTTCTTTCGGTGTCATTTTGTACCAGAGAAATGCGTAGGTCTTGGAGATGCGGAGATGGAAGACAGACGGCACCTGTATTCCCTGTATTTGTGAGTTCGTTGTCCGTGTCTTTCTCGTTTTCCAGCACGTCGCCATGCCCACCTGTAAAACACTTCTGTCATTCGTCTTCTGCAGAACACAGTAGCGTCCAGCACATGTATACCTTCTCGCTGACGCGTTCGCGTGTTGAGAACCTCTCGCGTGGTGCGTAGCTATCTAGCAGATATGCACGCGGACGCCTTTAAACGACCCACGCTACAGTCCACATTTCTCGAATGAAGACAGAATACAATCTCGCACTGACAATCTTCCGCGCGAACAGATGCAGCAAGGAACGCATACCACGGCCCAAGTCTTCCACGATACCGACCTCTCCTGCCCCGCCAATTTGTTTAGACCTTTCGGACACTAGCTTGTCTGTGTGCGCATGGTCGGAACCATGCGCTGTCGATCACTAGTGCCCCGTCTTTCAACTCTTCCCTCAAGGTGCGCACTGCGCCTCTGCTTTGACCGGCCGCGGGCATCGCGGCGGGATCGCGTCTTTCCGGCCGCGGATTCTGGAAGCACGTGGATATTGGTCGCGTCGAAGGTGAGTGCGGAGGGACATTATGTGCAAGTTCGTCATTCTTACTCGGTTTCAGGCACATCGACTTACTCGTCTGCAAAACAGCCTACAGTCTATTAGATAACAGATAGCTTATCGTCCACGCAAGGCTATCGCGTACGTGTGTTCGCCCGCTGAAAATCTTACGCATGAGCAGGCGCAGCAAGGAACGTGAATAGTTCCGACCTATCCTCGTCACAGCCGACGTTTCCGTACGAAAGCTCTCTCCAATTTCTCCATATAGTTTGGACGCTAGCTTGCACTGTCTGCATTCTCTGGATGTGCATCGTCATAATGGCACGCTGTTAATTGCTGCTTTGTCTTTCCAACTCCTCCCTCGCAATGCACATTGTGCATCGGGCTCCACGGGTGGCGAACATGGCGTCGTGACTATACTTCCGCAGATTCTGGTTGCCCATTTATCTCGAAGCTTGTGGATGTTGGTCGCGCCGAAGCTAGGTAAGGAGGGACATTGTGCGTAAATCTGTATCACGCCGAGTTCAAAACACAGCTTCCGACGGGGATGTGCCGAGCGACGCACGAGATGCACGCTCTCCCGGCTTTCATTTAGATCATGAGAAGAGCCATAAATTTAAATGGTAAATGGAATGCGAGCTCGGTCACTCGGCGAGTGAAATTTCAATACGATTTCATAGTCCTCATCGTGTTTCTGCTAAATTGAACAATCTAATTTCTTTTTATTTTCAGTTATCCTGCTTTCACGCCTTCTGCTAGGCAACTTAAATGGCTTAGTCGGTGGACCATACACCTTCAAATGTCGTCCGCCCCTAACTCGCCACTATAAGACGTAAAGCGAATCAGGAGGCGGAGAGCGAACACCGTTTTCTAGGAATCGGTATATGGCTGAGTGAGCATAAACGCGAACGTACAGGTCTGGGCGAAGAGGGATATTTAAGTGTCCGTCATGAATGAACTTCCGTAACACATCGATCCCTCAAGAAAAAAGTCTCCTTGGCTTCCTTCTTCCTCCAGCCACTCGCGCGAAAGAGATATCTAATCAGAAGAGAACATGGATCCTTCATCAGCCGTCATATAAACCTCTTCATCCGACTTGTTTCCTTCAGTATCCTCCTCCCAAGTCTTGTCCGACTCGTTTCCTTCAGTACCACTTCCCCGAGCCTCTTCATCCGACTCGCTTCCTTCACTGTCTCCCTGCACTTCCTCTACGAATGCATCACTACTAATTACTCTAATTATATATAAAACACACACGTATTGCCTGTAAATACTGTTGTCTTGAATGGTATGCTATTTAACAAAAACGTCTAGCATCGTTTAAAAACCTATATAGCAAATTATCAAAAATGTATAGGCAGTTCTAGTAGTAGGACTGAATTGGGATTTTGATGACAGCCTACGCATTTTGTACAATGCTCTAGTGTTTTTCACAAAAACTAACTGAAAATGTTTAATGAGCTACAGGAAATCTTAAAACTCGGATACATATTATCGGAGCTGCATATGCTCTTGTATATACTGGGCTATTCAAATAATCAAATGGAAAGGATAATTATTAATAATAGCTTAAGCATTTTGTACAATGCTCTAGCATTTTTCACAAAAATTATCTGAAAATGTCTAATGAGCTACAGGACATCTTAAAACTCGGATACATATTATCAGAGCTGCATATGCTGTCTTATATACTGGGCTATACAGATAATCAAACAGAAAGGATAGCTGTTAAAAAGCAATAGAGCTGCATTAAGAATATCCTAATGTCGTTTTCATAAAGACCATGGCACCGGTAGAGCAGTAGCAGCATTGTACTTGGTAATTAGTTCACACGCTTGTAAACGCGTCTTCACGCACCACACATCACGCATCGCGCGTGATCGCGTCTCCACGCGTCACACGTCTCCATACGTCACGCACAATCTCAAAATTCACTCATCTCGTCGTACTGCCCATTCCAATGTATGGTAGATCAGACATTAACTCGATTAAGCACGAAGGAATACTCTACGCAACAGGACTTCAAAAAACTAACAGCAGAGATTAATCAGAAAATTGTGCGAATCAGTATAGAAAGTCAATGACTAGAGCACTAGACAGCTACTCGGTTCCTCAGTCTGCTCAAATCAAAGGTCAATTAGTTTCATGTAATTGGAACAAGCGTCGGAAGTGCAACGTACCGCAGCGCACGCTGTGAGGTGGGGGGGGCATTCTTACCGGCCGAACCAGGCTTCGCTCTCTTACTGTTCCAAAGAATGTAAGTATGCAGATCTGACTTGTGAAAATGAGAGTACTTACGATACGGCGTTCCCGCCAGAACTGCCTTCTTCACGAGCACGTTTTTGAGAGTAATCTGGCACGGAGTTGAGGCTCACGAGAACCCATTTAACATCATTGACGGTTGCCGCAAGACCATCATCATCTGCGGCCTTCGGATGTGTCCCCCACATTGCAAGAGCCAACACAACGAGGTAAAGGCCCTCAGGGCCAGCAAATCTGATATCTTCGAAGCCTTCATTCTTTCGGTCGATGCGTGAGAGGTTTTCGCCGCGGGCACGGCGCCAGGCTGGTTGCAAGCCATCCCACCATCTATCTACGCTGTCCGCGAACTTCGTTAGGCTAGTAATCGACCAGGCGCCTAGATCTGCGCCTGACTTCAGATACTTGTTCAAATCCGTAGGCCGACCCTTCGTTGACAGTTTCGTGCTCAACTGTAAGAAATAAGCAAATGAGATAGCATCTAAAGATAATACGGCACACTTACATCAATAGGACGAGCAGATTCTTCAAACATTGCGAACTCTTCGACGAGCTCGTTCCACTCACTACAAACATCGATGGAGCGCAAATACCTCAAAGGTGACTCGAACCAGGGCACCGCAGGTGCAGTAGAAGACACGTGTCGTCCTGGTGCCCCGGAAACAGCAGCACCAGAAGAGTGCGAGGATGCCG
This sequence comes from Phellopilus nigrolimitatus, assembly GCA_021029095.1. Classification (NCBI taxonomy): domain Eukaryota; kingdom Fungi; phylum Basidiomycota; class Agaricomycetes; order Hymenochaetales; family Hymenochaetaceae; genus Phellopilus; species Phellopilus nigrolimitatus. The sequence continues at coordinate 64,597 of JAJOHG010000120.1, forward strand.
CTGTTGGCCCTGTCGGCGGTGTGCCAGAGGAATCAGGGGTTGTCGGAAGCGTCAAAGTGTTCGCGCCGGACTCAGATGTCGACGTGTTCGTGCCGGACTCAGACGTCGGGGTCGGTAAGGCTGGGCTTGATTGAGTTGGCAAGTTGCCGCCTCGCCTTACATAGTAAATTAGTTAGCACACACGCAGACCTCAGATCGCAAAAAGAACTTACCCATCGCTAGCACTGCGACTACTTCCCCCTGACACCGCACGTCTGCTTGTCTTCGACGAAGACGCGGATGCCTTCAAATACGCCTCCTGAGCTCTCTTCTCGAAATCAGGACCAGGACCGTCCACTGAACTGATCTCCTTGAAGAACTCATTCGCGAGATCCTGGTCGTGATCGAACACGGCGAATGCCAGCCTGATGCGCTCGACATGCTCGTCCCGTTTCTTCTCAGCGTCAGTACGGCGCGGTTGCGGAGATCTCTTCTTTGTCCTCGTCACACTGCTCTTCGCGTTGCTCTTTGTGTTGCTCTTTGCGTTGCTCTTTGCCTGGTGGGATTTCTTCGATCGTGAGCTCCCACCATTACTGCTGTCGTCATCGTCGGTAGAACTCGAGTCGTCGTCGTCGTCGTCGTCACCGTGGGAGTTGCCAGGGTCGCTAGAGTCGCCAGAGTCGTCGGAGGAGTCGATTACGGGAGCAGATTTGATCTTCTTCTGCTTCTGCCTCGTCTTCGACGAGGATTGGGACCGGGACGTACTGTTGACAGTATTGAACGCACTTTCGTCCAAGATCTCATCTGGCCCTCCTGTGAGCGACCACTCTTTCCGAACATTCGGAGCTGGTCAGCGAGTCTGTAAGCTAGCTAGATTACATTGCAACAGAATACGCACGATAGACGTATGTCAAGTGTCTCTTGAATGAGCCGACGACGTTCTTCGAAAAACATTCGTCCGTGTCAGTCCATGTCTGCTTCAGCTCGGGTGTCTCGCCACGAGTCATTCTGTTATAGAGCATCCATGAGCTTGTTTAGATGCAAGGCAAAAGTAAAACATACAGAAACGCGTCCAAGTTCCCTCCTTTGTTCGGACTAGGTCCTCCATAGAAGACCGCGATTGTCCATCCAGTCTGCTCGGCGAAGTTGTCTAGCACCGCCTCGAGAGCATCTCGCGCGCCTGCGATCGCACTTTATCGTACAAAATGTCAGAAGTAAAACTAGAGAGCACGATAAGGCGAACTCACTTTGCGTACGCATGAAGTTCCTGCTTAGCGGGGTCCTCGCTGGCAATGGATTCGTCATCGCTTTCACTGTCGCTGTCACCGTCACCCCCTTCCTTATCAGGAAGGATTTTCTCAAGCCTTCCAGAATTGTAGTCCTCCATCGTCTTCTTGACACGATTCTTCATAGTTGCGGGTTCAGTCGCATAGGTCTCCTCGGCGCGGCGTTTCGAGAAAGCCAGCGTGCTCTCCGGCACAGCGGCAGGAAAGTCCATCGCAAGCTGCTCCCTGTACGCTTTGTAAGCTCCCTTGTTCTGAGCTCGCAACTTCACCTGGTTCAGCTTCATGTACGCTTGGATCTCGTTGACATGACCCCTCCTTTTCTTCTTTGCTAGATTGATGGTGTTCTTTCGACTGGTCCTCGCCAGATGCGGTGTCGTGCGAGCTCGGTTGTATAGCCAGCTCTTAATTCGCTGCAATTTTACGTAAGTTTGTTAACTGATCAACAACGAAAATAAGTCAGATTAACGAACTTTCGTAAGCTTGCTAACATTCTTCTGGTGCGCTGCTTTGCTGTCGCCACCGGCCGCCTGTACCTGTGCCTCCGTGGGAAGCTCAAGCGGAAATGCTTGAAGAAACCTCTCGAACGTCGGAGGGAGGAAGCTAGACGTCCGACTCTCTTTCTGAGCCTGTACGAACTTCGGAAGGAGTTTCTTGAGGAGCTTCCTCTGCTTTGGCGTCGTCCAGCGTTTTCCCATGAGTGTTGGCTGAGTACAAATAGATTCCGTGCGGTTGGGATGAGCTGATCGAAGCTGGACAGGCAAGGAGGTGCCACTCAACTCAAAAAACGACATACTTATTATACTCCGGTGCATGGCTAAAGTGACATTGCACGAAGCAATGTTACACGATCGCGATCTCCGCGTCTCAAATTCTCAAAATAAATTTGAAACGGTGTACAAGCTCCAATATGCGACGATTATGCGACTGTCATGACCATCCTTACGAGCCATGGATGAAATTTCCGCCACAACGGGCTGCATTTAGTCAACCGTATTCGCGAAATACCCAGGAGTGCACCCTTTTTTCATGGAGATGATCTTCTGTCGAGCATCTTCTTCGCTGCTGAAGCCGCTTCTTTTGGCGGTTGGTGGCCGGCAGTCTCACAATGTTTTTAGCCAACCGGTCGGATAATATCGCACGCATTGCTGCGTGTACCATCTTGGTCTACTAAAGTTTTCAGAGTCAGGCCTGCTCTTCATAGAATGCCCACCAGTAATCCAAGAACTTAATTTCTGTTTCATCTTCGGAGGTGTCTATGTGAGTAATCCAAAGACACTTTTAACGATGTGCACATCTGACACTCAGATCTCCGCCGTACATTTATGTAAAATCAGCGCGCATTTCTCTGTTATACCAGCGAGCGAAGCGACGGTGAGCTGCGCAGCGCTTATGCAGGCCGAAGTGGTCGCTTAAACTGTGTAGCAACACACATTTCTCCGCCGTGCTTCGCGACGCCACCGCAAGAAGCAATGGTGGCGGGACATTGTGGGACGGCCGATCAGGGTGAGTTACAAATTGCTTATGCAAGCTGAAGAAGTCGCTTAGAATGTGCAGGTGCACGCCTATTTTTACTTCGCGGCGCCACCGCAAGAAGCGACCATGAACTATGAAGTGCGAATGCACTCTGAAGCATTCGTTTGTGCTTCTCTTACTCTCAACTTAAATAGCGGCCCCCTTCACCCCGTTCCCTTATCACCCTATCTCTCTCCCCAACACCAGCCCCCCACATCTAACGTGAGTCTCTCCCCCCCTTCCCCCTCCCTTTCATACTGCTTTTATTTGATTCATACTGTTTTGCAGATCTAATGCAAGGCAACTCCGGTCACAACATCAGTGGAAGGGGCTCGTCTTCGACCTCGGGTCGTCGCACGCAACCTCCCGCCAGACGACCAAGCGGGGAGGTGCGAGGTACGTTTGTTCATGCTAATGTAATTTAATGCTGCACTAATATTTGTCTTAGAGTATCTTAGGACTGTTCGCGACGCTATGCGCAGAGCCGATGCGCCTCCGGCTGTTCGAACCCTCCAGAACATGCGTGACCTTCAGATGTCCCTGGAGTCATTGGACCTCGGTGACCGTTCCCCACGCTCGGTTACGGACACGTCAGGCGATCGTCTTCGCCGATCCACGCCCGCCAATAGCGAGCGATCTTCGCCAGAAGCAGCCCGCGAACCCGCTGCCGCTTCGGCTGTGGGTGACGCCGGCTTTCCGACGCGCTCGATGCCGGGTGCCTCCCCTATCTCCGGTTCGGAAGCTGAAGTTATCGACTTAGAAAGCGACAGCGAAGGCCAGAAGAACATCACCTCATCCGAGGCCGCGCCTGTTGGACCGGCTGGTTTCGGCGCCGGTCATGGCGAGCTCCAGTACGCAATAGATAGTTACTTTATATTTCAAATATTCACGTGTTCCTGCTGTAGAGAAATGGCCCCTCACGGACAACAGGCGCATCCTGCTGATTACGTCCTGCCGGCAAGCACGGCGTACATGTACCGTCCGGCGACTATAGCCGATCTGCGGGGCGTCGATATCCTGGAACTGCCTCCCTCGCCCAGCGCGCCGCAGGGCGAGGAATGTATGTGCCCTCTCACTCACAGCGCCGCAAACCCGATTTTTCGTATTGGCACGCAGAGGAAACCCGGCTGCTATGTCGTCTTCAGAGGTAGGAGCGTCGGCATTTTTGCGGATTGGTAACTGTTTGTTTTGTTTTGTTTTTTACGTTCTACATTTTAAATATTTCTTTTTTAGGGATATAGTGCAAAAACAGGTTTCCGGGGTGTCGGAAAATTGTCAAGTTGGCTTTAAGGCATACGCAGACGCCTACGCGGCCCTCAGAGCTGCGTTCCTCGCTGGGCGTCTGTTGGTGTACCGCCAGGGCGAATAGGCTTTTTTTGGCGACTGTTGCACATGTATTTTTACTGTTCGGGATTTGACTCGAACCTGCTTAACCTTTCATCTCAACGACGCTTGCCGTCAGTCCAAAGTCTTATTTTCTTCGCAGAATGACCGCGCTTTGTTTTGTCATAGGTGTAAATAGTGTTGTTTGTGTTATTAATGAAAAATACATGTTGCCTGCACTTGATGAATGCGCCTCTCCGACATGCTTGCCTCTGCTCTTCCAGAAGAGTCCCCTGTATTCGACGAGTCCCTCAACTCCAACCACATTGCAAACAACGCGCAGAAGGACAAGGCGGCCGAGGCTGACGTCAAAGCTGCATGGGAGACAGAGGCTGACGCCGTCGACCACTCGATCCTCATCCTGCCCGGTGTGAAGGACATGATTGAGTGTATGCCTGACGGGCGGTATGCTGTTGCTACCGGTGGTGCCAAGACTTGCGGTTTTTTATTTCTATGCAGCTACAAGGCTATCGAGCAGAGTTGAGCCTTTGTTTGTAGCACGAGTGTTTGAGTTCTGACGTCTGAAAAGCCCGCGTCATTGAGCCGAACAGCTGAGCAAAGTACAACGATGGACGAACTCCTAGCAATGTCACAAAGAACAAATGCGCAGGGCTGCAGGAGAATAAAAGAAAAGAAAAGAAAGAAAGAAAGAAAAGAAAAGAAGCCAGACAATCAAGAGTTATGGAAATGTAGTCCTAGTAAAATATGTGTTGAAATGCGTAGTGAGTGAGAGAAAAGGCGGAGCAAAGCAAGACAGAATTGGCATCGAACAGAAAAGTCGATCACGCAGACAAGAAATCTGTTTGATGACCTCAATCAGCATAAGCGGGTCAATTGTTGCCAGGAAGTTTGTCGAGACATTCAGTCTCGCGGGGAAGGGTGTACGAGGGTAGAAGTTGGAAACGCGATATGAACGATCCTGTGTGCATTCAAACAGCGATCTACGCCTCGAAAGACCTACAGTGGGCGAGGGGCGAAAAAAGGCAGAGATTAGCTAGAGACAAGGTGAGAATATTAGATGCAATGCACCTGTCCTGCATGAAAGCATGTACATCTTCGTCAAGCATGTCGGCTGGGAGCACAAATCCAAGTCGCAAGGACGTCTAGTTGACCAGCAAGACGATCACTCTTGAAGTTTCAAAAGTGTCCAACATTACGATGCAAAGACCAAATGTTAGTTGAACTACGTCGACAATGTGAAAGCCAAGATTCAGTCGGACAGTATTGACGATGTAAGATCTCGAGCTAACCTGCAAGATAATTGATCATTCCCGAGATGCTCGGATAACATCGACAGCATGAAAGGTAAGATTCACGACTTAGAACAGTCTCCAATAAGCAATCTTTTCTACAGCACAAGCTACAGGTTCTTCAAGCTAGCAGTATACTCACACTTGTCTCTGGACTCCTTTCGTTCAAAACGAATTTAATGCAGTTGCCGACTTTCAGTGGCTGCCCATGCCACATGTTTCTTTTTTGGGATACATTTTCTTTATTTGGTAGTCGGCACTCTCGCTAAGTACATCTCGGCAATAAGTTGTCTTCAGTACACGAACCACAACAACAACCAGCACAAAATGGCGAAAGAGGGCAGCTCAACATCGCGGAGAAGTCGCCACAAGGTCATTGACCTATTCGCGGATCCACCGACGAAGCGAAAGCGAAAGCGCCAACGGGCGGAAGTTGCGGCCTCTGACGACGACGATGTCCGAGCGTTCGAAGTACACAGGACAAAGAGTGGACGTCGTGGACACCGAGAGTTACTTGATGCTGTAATGCCCGAGTATTCTTTACCTCCGCCAAAAGATCCCTCGTTTCCCTCGCCAGATGATTCATCCTCTTCGACACCTCGTTCCGTGGACAACCCTGTTGATCCTGACCCTATGATGGATGGAATGGCCGCACCCGACGAGTCAGATGCTAACAGACGCCCAGGCGTGCCCCCGAGGCGAGCTCGCTACCACACTAAGAGTCACGGAAAAGGAACAATCAATGTATGTCGCGAATTCGCGTTACACTGCTGCATTGCATCTGACATAATTGTAGAATAAATTGCAGCGATGGTTGCCTCTACGCCAAACCTATCTTGACGAGCTCATCCGGTGCGACGGTCGGCAGGAGGCTGCGGATGTGGAGATGTGCTGGGATTGCGGCGCCCAAACGGGACAGTATAGGTGTGCAGATTGTTTTGGAAGTGGTCTGTATTGCCATACGTGCATTGTTGTGTCGCACGATAAGCTCCCGTTCCATCGAGTAGAGGTGAGTCAGGTCCGACAGTCAAGGATCAAGTGGTCGCTTAGTGATGTATTTTGCAGGTATGGACTGGCGAATTTTTTGATAAAATATCACTTCAGAATCTTGGTCTGCGGATGCAGCTTGGTCATAGCGGACACGCTTGTGCCGCTCCTCTTCCCTCCCACAAAAAATTTATTGTCATGGAAGTCAACGGCTTTCATCTCGTCAACATTGACTTCTGTGGGTGCGGACTCGGTGCACCACCTTATGTACAACTTCTACGTGCCAGATTATTTCCTGCGTCGCCGGATCGTCCTCGCACAGCGTTCACATTCAATGTGCTCGCGATGTTTCACGAGCTGACCCTGCAAGGAAAGACGAATGCCTATGACTTCTATCGCACTATTCTTAGGGAGACTGACAACAGTAAACCTCCAACCACTGTAAGTCACTAAAGCTTTTCTTTAGGCGTTGTACTGACCCTTCCTGCTTAGTTCAAGTGCAATGAATTTGCATTTGTTGTTCGTTTATGGCGTCATTTGACGATGCTGAAGCGAGCTGGCCGCGGACATGCACCTGGCGGAGCAGACGCGACTGGGCTGGGGGAGCTGGCAGTTGTCTGTCCTGCGTGTCCGCAGCCTGGGCGAAACCTTCCGGATGGATGGGAAAACGCTCCTGAAGACCAACGGTACGTGTCCCGCCTTCCTACCTGGGATCCCTTCTCATATAGTTACGATAGATGGTTATACGGCATGTCGATTGCAGTAGATGCGAATTTTAGATTAAAATCGAAGGAACGCGGTTTCAAAGATATTGAACTCGCGCCGGGCTGGGCATACTTTGTAGAGGAGAACGCGTATCAAGCTGTGGTTGCTCAGTTTGCTGACTCGGATGCGGAGGTAAAATTAGTATCGTTAACTTGATAGAGACAGTTTCGGATTTGCTGATCTGTCTTATTGAGACTAATACATGCCGCTCACACCACAATGCTATACTGGCTGCAAACTTACGTAGCACAAAGAACTACAAGGCAAGTGGGGCGGGTGCAACTGTATGTGGCCGCCACTCGGTCGTTCTTTGCGTTGCTGACCTCCAGAAGGGCGAGAAGTATGTATTTTCTTGCTTCTGGTTTGCGCAACTTGCTTACTGATAATTCTAGATACGTTAGTATGGATTACGTGGTCCTATCCGCTCTGTGCAAAACGCAGGTTCGCGACCTGCTAATATCGTATGATATTGCAGTGTCAGTGGTCAAAGAAGTTGCACGAGCGCATCCCCCGATACCCAGACAGATTGAGGCTCGACACTACAAATGTCAACATAAGAACAGCCGTTCCGAAATTCCATCTTCCCGCACACGGCCAGGCGTGTCAGTCGCGTTTTTCCCTCAATTTCTACCCAAGGTCGGTCGCACATATGGTGAGGGAGTGGAGTCTGAGTGGGCACACATCAATGGTACGGCACCGAGTTCGAAGGAGATGGCACCTGCAGTGCGACACGAGACCCTCAATGATCATTGGTCGGGATGGAACTGGGCGAAGACCGTTGGATTTGGTATGGTTAACTTATTCTTTCACGAGTCCCTTCCTTGCTGATGCTCGATGATAAGGTCCATACTTCTTGCGAAAACTCGCTGAGGCCCTAGAATGGTACACGAGGTCGAAAAAAAATCTTGATTCTTTGTCTTCAACTGTGCCGGTGGAGACAATAGCAAAGTGGGACTCTATGATCGTGGCGTGGCTCGTGGATAATAGTGAGCCTGACCCATACGCTGAACCAGCAATCGGTACGTCGCGAAGGGCTTCAAGAAAAACACTCTTACAAGTTCTTACAGAAATGACTCTCAATGACGTTCGACTCGAATTTATGAAGGAAGATGCGGAGGAAGCACAACGTGGGCAATTATCTGCGCACGCTCTGACTGAGCGATCAGTTTCTTATAGTGGGACTGGAAATTGAAGAGAAGCAGTGAGTTGCGTGCCATTAATTACTACTCACTTACTGACAATATGTTATTTAATCAACAGGCGGTCATCGGGGATTACGGGTAAAGCGAAAGCTGCGCGCACGTCCGCACTCGCTGCAAATGCCCAGCATGCACGGAACACACTGTATCGTCCGATAACGCAGTGGCGCCACGTACAGGACATCTACATGGTTGGCGTAGCGACTTGTCGCTCACAGGGTCTTTTACCGCACCAGGAGGTTGATGAAACATCGGGGTCGTTTACAGTTGACATTGACCAGAAGGGCAACCGTGTCGAACCCGAAAATATCCCCCTTCTTCTCCCTTCGGCCGTGCCGCACATTGCTCGTCGAGAGCTTTTGATCATGGAATCAAGACTCCGATACGCTCAGGCTGACGACGCCCTTTCTACGATCCGCCGCCATTGTAGGATTATTACCGGACTGCGCGTGTTCAAGACCCTCAATATCAGCGGCTCGGGAAATAAGCCCAATACGCGTGCCCACACGCTCTTTCAGCGCTTTCATCTCAAAATAGACCAAGCCGCAAAACGATATCGCGCGGCGCGTGCGGCGCTTCTCACCATATGCGAGATTATCCCTACACTTGATCCACAGAAAGTGTGGGCCGCGCGGTTTCAAGACCTGAAGAAAGACGATATCCGTGGGCCTGATCGAGACGAAGAAATTGAGCCGAGCGAGGGTCGCGTAGCTCCATCTTGGATATGGTTGGTTCCGAATGCCAATACCAACAAGGGTGGTTCCCTTGGAGAGTTTGGCGAGAGCGTCCGCGTCGAATGGGCAAAAGCAAAGGCTAGAACGGAGCGCTGGAAGGAGGAGATCGTGCTCCTGGGCGAGGAGATGCGCCGTGTGCTGGCTTTCCTCGACTGGCGGGCCTCGCAGTGGCGTGAAAAGATAGGAGTGAATGACGTTGGCGCTTCCGCGGCGCTTCAGAGTGGGCTCGATGCTTACGCAGCAAAGCAAGCCGCTATTTTTTTTCGACTATCTGCACATTTTGCCTCAGTATGGGTGCCCCGCCTCTGTGCTATGGATGATCCGCCGATCTGGGTGACCGACTTCAACTTCAACGTGATTGCGGATGAGAGCCGCTTTGAAAGCGTACTCAACGCCCTGGAAGAGCGCGATGGCGACGAGATACTGGCCGTTACATCATCTGACACTGGGGGACAGACGGGTAAGGCTATATGTGGCAGAGATGTCGAGGGGGGGGCTGGAGGATTATATTCGGGTGAGGGGAACATTGAGGAGGGGCGGCGCGGTGACGTTTGCTGTGGCGTGCAAGGATGCACGCAGGACAGCACGCTGTCCGAGCCGTCCTCGGACATGTTGCGCGACAGTTCCGGGGGTGGCCTGAAGCTTTCGCGAGGTACAGGGAGTGGAGGAGGGATTTATTCAAATGGGGGGAATGAGGATGGGGCAATGCACGGCAACGTTGACTGTGTCGCGCGAGGATGCGCGCAGGACAGAGTGGATAGTTCGCTGCCCTCAGATCTATTGTGCGACAGTTCTGGGGGTGACCTGGAGCTTTCGCGAGGTACAGACGGTGACGGAATGATTCATTTTAGCAAGAGGGATGAATTTTCGCTAAGTGCTGGTTATACAGTGACAAACGATGACTGTGAAATCGAAGATGACGATGTCTTCGATTTTGCAGAATATGTGGACCCTGAGTCCTTCCAGGATGAGATTGACGATTTCGAGTACTATCCTCTGCTTGATGGGACCATAGATTATATGTAATTCAGTCTGCTGTACCCGTGTAAGTAAAATGTTTTCCAGTCCGAGTACTCATTCATCAATGTTGCTTTTGGCTAGTGTACTTAAAAGTCTAGATCTTCCTAAATTCAATTGCCCCTGTTTGAAAATTGACCTGTATGATTCCGACAAAAGGTATATACTGTTTTGAATATAACCTGAACTGGTTTCACAAGACCAAGCAATTATTTGAAAACGGACCTGTATGATTCCGACAAAAGGTATACACTATTTTGAATACAGCCTAAGCTAGTTTCACAAGACCATGCAATTATTTGAAAACGGACCTGTATGATTCCGACAAAAGGTATACACTATTCTGAATATAGCCTAAGCTAGTTCTAGAAGACCATGCAATTATTTGAAAACGGACCTGTATGATTTCGACAAAAGGTGTATACTATTTTGAATACAGCCTAAGCTAGTTCTAGAGGACCAAGCAATTATTTGAAAACAGACCTGTATGATTTCGACAAAAGGTATATACTATTTTGAATACAGCCTAAGCTAGTTTCACAAGACCATGCAATTATTTGAAAACGGACCTGTATGATTCCGACAAAAGGTATACACTATTCTGAATATAGCCTGAGTCAATTCTACAACTCTGCCTGCCGTTTAAATTCTGACATGATAATATTCAAAATATTATATTCTCGTTTGACAACTGCTTTTCATTGTTTCACAAAGCGGCATAGAAAAACTTAAATATTCATATGTGATTCTTACAATCCACTAATTTATATTGAAACTTCAGGTATATCAAATAACAATTCATGTGTTGTATTCTCAGAACGAATTTAGTTTTTCTACACTTACACATAAGAGTTTTCAAAAATGCGAGCTAAGATTATAAACAAAGCTATACCATTATTAAAATCTGCAATGTACTCACAATATATGCATGCAAATTTCTAGAACTCGCACTATGCAAGTTTCAAAAAAGAACACACCATTTATAAAAACTCGTGTTTGAATTGTGTTAAACTACGCTAGATATGTTATACAAAAAGTACAGGAATAAAGACAACAGTATCTACACACCAAATGCCTAGGAATTCTTGTAATTATAGTAATCACTGCCCAATGCATCCGGGGGTTCTCTACTTGATCTGCACTGATGACAGGAAAAATCCGCTGTCCTTGAGAAGAACGGTCCCCTCGGATTTGTAAATGGCCACCAGGAGAACGATCCTGTCGGATCCAAGCCTTCAGTTCCGCACCCAATGCAGCCCCGAGTCCTTGCGTACGCGGCCGGTTCGTAGTGCAGGACATATACAGCGAACGACACAGGGGTCAGCAACCGACAACGACGGGTTTTCCAGTTCCGCACTTCCAAACGCAAGCTCTCGGGCTTCATGTCCTCTGTGACTGCGCAATAACAATACTCATAAGGCTCCCTAAAATAAGCATTTGCAAGATAAGCGGGCTCCCCATTCGCAGTGCGTCCGGCGACTATCGGATGGTGACCCACGCTAGAGAATGCTTCCCCGCGCTGTACGCGCAGGAGGAGCACGGATTGTGAATTGATTTCTAGCTCATCTTTTGTTTCGCTTGCACAGTTTTCAGCACAGAACTCCTAAAAGAATCACGAGAGATTTGATTTAGTTTAGGAGTCGACGATCAAATAGAATCAGAGGGCTCACGCAGAGATGTTCTAGTTTGCCATCTGCATCACAATTTCGAGAAAACCATTGTGGAAAAACTTCATTCACTACAAAGTTTCAGACCTGCTGTGTTTCGATCAATTGGGAGTTCTTAACTTCTTATATATTGGGTTGTAGAGAGTGCCTGCAATATGGCAGTTCGACAATAGACATCCATGATTAGGAGAGAGGCAACGCAGCGCCGAGCACGATTTGATAGCAGTTGCTCATCACTACGAAAAATGTGAATGAGAAAGGCGTATAGGGACAATGTGCGATGACGAAGCACCTATCAGTGAAAAAGGCGAGTTCCTCGCAGAGCCTCCTTAGGGTTTCAGACTGGACAACCCAATACAGGTCATAACGATAGAAGTTGTCGGGCACTCGCTCATGAACGATCTGGTAGAACACGAGGTCGGGCACATTCCAGAGCCTGTCGAAAAGAGGCCAAAGTGCAGAGTGCGGATATAAATGCCGAACATAGTCCCAATCGATGCACGAAAACTCATCTCCAACTGTTCTGCTTTGACGTGCGAAGCTGCGCAAAAGGATGACTGTCCAATGCGCGTGATCCTCCTCGAACGGGCGGTCTTCCATGAACCACTGGAAAGTCTCTGAGCCAACCATTTGTGGTAGTTTATCAGTGTGCCTGTTGGAGGAGTAGAAATGAGTGCCAGCGAGAAGGAGAAAGGGCATAAGAAATCGACCGGAAAACTATTTCCACTGTCTTTGTTAACTGATGGTTAAAAAGTTCGCCAATAACCCCATTCAAGAATTGATCGACACACTCCCATTCCGGGGAGGTATCAACGACAACATCCAAGTAATCTAAAGTATATTGCACGACGAGGCTGAACCGGTTTTTCCGTAAAGCCCATCTAACAACAATAAACGAGCGGTCGGGATCCCTATTGTCCACATTTAATATTACATGCATGTCACAGAGATTAAGGCAGAACAAAGAGTTGTTTACATACCTTGCGTGAGTCCATACATTTGAAGATTTGTCGTTGAAGATTTTAGAAGATGAAGTATCTAGATCCTTTATCTCTTGCATGAGCATGTCATCAGTGACCGATACTAGCGCCTTCCGAGAGCGACTTAGGAGGGCGACATCAAAATCACTCCGAACAAAGAGGTCTTTATGTGCCAGTTCAATGAAGTGTGCTGCGCCCATGACTTTGAGGAGATCCCGAACATGATGATCGAATGAAAGGTCAATGATATGATCCAAGGCTTTTCTTCTTTTAGACAGTGCATTCAACCTAAGCGCCGCTCTCAGCCCATTTCAAAATTCAGAGGAGAATGAAGATATGTTACCCGACATATTTAAGCAAGCGCTTGCAGTCCTTCTCAATCTTCTTTCTGGATTTCACCACGGAAAGAGGTACGGGCAAAACGGATGGGCGAGTGACAATCCCGCTGTTCTTCTGGATCCTAAGCGCTGTCGCCTGAGGCCCTCTGCCCAATCTCCCCGCGATCCTACCAAGGAGCACTTCGAGCTGTCGCCCTGCGGAGCTGTAGAACAGGCCAAGTGTGCGTCCAGCGCCGGGAAGGTTGTCTGCAGTCGTGTTCATGCTGCTGACAGTGCACAGTGAAACTTCATCGAAGTCAGCTATGGCGTAAATTCCAAGTTTGACATTGTTGGGCCCGTGACAGTGGACGAGAGAGATCAAGAGCAAGCGGGGTGATTAGACGACGGTTTGGACTAGCTGCAGACTTATAAGTCTAGGATGCGAGGACACAGCCAAGCCTGCCTGGACACAGCTTGAGCCTAATGCACGGCCTGGTCCCAAGAATAGAACATTGGTGATTGAACGCGCGATTAATACCGTAGTCATGGCGGTGTCGCAGGCGCTAGCCACTGGTGGGAAGGCAGTCCTTTGTTTCATTAGTTTCTCGTTTTATGGATACACGAGAGACAGAAGGGGATCCCTGTTTTCTGTTCATCGCCTTTTGGACATCGCAATGGTCTTTAGAGCAAGGCATCAGCAGTAGAGTACTCTATGGGAGCAAAAGAGACATACGTGTTTGACACAACTTTAATACGGCGAACATCAATTTCAGATCCGGGCACTTTTCTCTGACCCGTGACGCATGCTCTTTTGATTATTCGAGTCGACCCATTTGCCAGTTCCGTAAAGCGCCAGACGAGCAACGCGGACTGCCCTGACACGTGCGGAGATGATGGGCTCGAGTCGCTCTCGACCTTCTTGTAACGGTAAGGAAACAGCCCATGCGTAAGGACCGGTCTGATCCAGCACGCAAACCCGCCGAAAGCTGACTAGAAATTTCCCTTACTAGGACGAGCCGCCGTTGAGTTTCATCCTATCTTTGTGTGTTGCAGTGGCCTTCTTAGCTTTCGACAGCACCAATTTTGCATCCTCTCACCCTTGCTGCGCTTCCATTAAGTTTCTTCTTCGCTGAGTGTCAGGCGCTTCTTCCTCTGCTTCTCCCGCTTGCGGAGACCATGCGTGTCCTGCCGCCTCGCAAACGGGTTGGCCAGAACACCCACGCCGTTTGCCTGCCGTCGCGCGCCCTTCGCGGGCAGGCTGTCCTGTGCCTTCGATCCTTCCTTCGGGTTGGGGAAGTTGACTTGGCGGGGTTCGGAGTGGGGTCTGTCGCAGAGGGAGAGGATCCGCTCAGGGGTGAAATAAGCTGTCGCCTGGCTGGTGTTTTCGCGTCTCGTTGTAGTTGCGCTGGGTCCGGTCTTGCTCAAGTGATGCAGGCGATTGCGGATTGGAAATCCTGGGCGCAAGCCGGGAGGGGCGCTTACTATTAGTACATCGTGGCTCGGTGTGGAATTTTTCCATGTTGTATCGAGTTCGAGTACGCCGCGGTCTAGGGCTCACCACGAGTCCACCCGCGGGTTGAACCGGACCCGTTGGTGGGTCACCCGTGACAAAAAAACCTCGACCCGGACCCGTCTCGACCTGGATCCGTTGGGACACGGATCCGCGGGTCCTCAGAAACCCGCGGGTGCGGGTCAAGCGGGTCGACGGTTAGTTCACGAGTCCTGACGGGTTTTTGCAGCATAAGCCAAATGCGTCAGTCCGAATTGTAACGGTAAAATAAGAGCATGGTTAAACCGGAAAACACGTACACCAGTCCTGCCAGATGAACACGCTGGCGGTCAGGATGAAGCGCTGCCCGCCTGCCGCGGGCACCTCGAGCGCACGCACGTGGCCAAGCGAGACGTTGTGCACGTCGTTCCACGAGACCTGTACCTTCGCGAGCTCCTCTGGGGTCTTCTTCTGCGTCAGGATCGCCTCGTAGAAGAGCGCGACACTGCTGTTGAGCGCGGCGGGCGAGGCAACTTCGTGCAGAATCGGGTCGAAGACCTAGTAGACGGGATTAGAGGACTTGGAGAACAGAGGGAGGACATACAATGGGCGGGTTCAGCGCGACGAGGTCCCACGAGATCTCGGACTTGTGCTGCTCGACAAAATCCCACGTGCCTGCATGCTCGTCAGCGTTCGGCCAGACGGGGATCTCACGAGGCGGACGCACCCTTCTCGGCGAGCGCCTTCGACGCGCGGTACTTGGCGGACTGCGACGCGGTGCGGCCCCGCTCGTGCACCTCGGCGGCGCTCTCCTCGTTCCACATGCGCTCGTGGAGCTCCCCGTGCACTCGTGGAGCTCCACATGCGCTCGTGGAGCTCCCCGTGCGCTCGTGGAGCTCCCCGTGCACTCGTGGAGCTCCACATGCGCTCGTGGAGCTCCCCGTGCGCTCGTGGAGCTCCCCGTGCACTCGTGGAGCTCCCCGTGCGCTCGTGGAGCTCCCCGTGGTCCGACGAGCCCGCGACGGCCGCGCCCGAGGACAGCACTGTGATGTGCTGCAGCTGCGGGCCGCTGCCGTACATGGGAGGTACGGGTCAGTTGGGGACAAAAGGACGGGCAGAAGGAGCGGGGGTGTGCTTACGCATGCTTCAGCGCGGACTCAAGGATGCCGACTGTATCCTTCACGGCGGCCCGATGAGCTCGTTCGGGTCGTCCGCGCTAAAGTGGAACGGCGACGCGGTGTGCGCGATCGCGTCGACGCCCTGCACGGCCACGTTGAACGCGCCCGGCTGCGTGATGTCCAGCACCTCCACGATCTCGAGCTTGTCCGCGTACGCCTTGAAGAGGCTGCGGATGTGTGCGGCCTTGCTCTCCGCGCGCACGCTGTACCCGCGCTCGAGGAGGTCCTGCACGAGCCACAGCGCGATGAAAACCTGTGAACTACCCGCGAGTATTGAAAAATTACAAATTCTCGACCCGGACCCGTGACAACCCGTTTCCCACGGATCACCCGTCAACGGGTGATCCGTGAATACGGATCTGTAGTCCGGGTTTGGTCACGGGTCTCCACGGGTTTTAAGGACTCGTGGTGAGCTCTACCGCGGTCGCAGCCGATTGTATTACCAGACGAGGAAGCCTTAGACGCGCTGGAATCTGGCATGGTGCGTTGATATGAAACAAGACACAAATAATAAGGAAGAGATGATAGGACCCCTAGATAGACGTGCTCTGTAAAGACGAGACTGCCGAGCTGGAAGGCGGTGCTGGCAGCGGTGGCTCGTCTTCCTCGTTAAGCTCTTCGCTTCGTGCTTTCCGCGGGCGAAGAAATAAAATGAGAACAAGCGAGTCGGTACTGTGTACGCCCCAGCACCAGATATCCCGTGCTGGCTGCTTCTGATGGCGTACATGACGTCACTCACTTCTACCGGCGGCCCACTGAAGATTCCGTCTGGGCTGTTCGTGCCGGTCAGTAAAAGTCAGCCCGGTGCGCATTTTTGCCAGATTTGACTGCAAACTCGACTTATGACGTGTTTGTTAGGCTATTGAATGCTCTTGATATCTCTGGCTGCCGTTCCAAGTGTCTTCAGCATTACTTCGGCAAATATTCAGAGTTTCCTACCGGCATTGGGGGACTTGCTGTGGTCACATAATCCAATGGAC
The DNA here is from genome assembly GCA_021029095.1 of Phellopilus nigrolimitatus. NCBI lineage: Eukaryota > Fungi > Basidiomycota > Agaricomycetes > Hymenochaetales > Hymenochaetaceae > Phellopilus > Phellopilus nigrolimitatus. The sequence goes on from JAJOHG010000120.1 coordinate 81,320, forward strand.
ACATGACAAAAGAATTGCAGAACCCACCGGCTACAGTGCCTTTTTCTGAAGTTGTACGAAGTGTGTTTAGGACTTGTAAAGGTCTGAGGACGTGTTCTATGTCACTATCCCCCGGGTTATGAGTAGGGCTCCGCAACGTACCCGTATATACGAAATACGGTACAGTACGGTACGGTACGGTCACGTACCAGTATCGTAATGCTCTCCGAGGGTCTAAAATACGGTCACATATTTACGTGACCGTACACGTATTGAACCCGTATAATATGTCTGTATACGTTCGTAATACGTGATACGTGACACTACACCCATACTATCTAAGTAGAAGCATGTGATCGTGAGGTACATTCCTCTAATTAGGTATTATAGTTTCCCAACTGCAAATAATACTTCAAGTAAATGCTGATTGCCGGCTATTTGACATCACCGCCGGCCGTCGTGGATGGTCGGCACTGCCCGTGTTGGCGATCCACGCGACTTTTCATTGCCATCAACGCACGCCGCCGGCTTCCCGCACCGCGCGCGACACCGAGATAGTCGTGCTCGTCGTGTCAAACGACGAGCACAACTATCTCCCTCAAATTTCTACCTTTTCCAGTCTTTTTTTTGCATCATACATGTGTCATAGAGCAGATTAAAATGAAACTGGGTTAATAAAAGTGGGAATTTGGTGCCGCCATCCCCTCCCCCCTCCTCTTTTTTTTTTTTTTTCTTGCCACTGCCTGCCGTTGCTCTTCTCAACAAATAAACATGATTTTGATGCCGGAAAAAGGCAAAATGCGACAAACTCTTGTAAAATTTCTAAAACGAACCTTTCTTCTATGTTTACATAACCCGTATACGACGTATCACCGTATACGGTCAGTACCGTACCAGTACCGTACCGTACGTGCCCACGAAAACTCAAAATACGGACTGTATTAATACTGAACGTACCAGTATTCAGGTTTCGAAAATACGTACGTACCAGTATACGGTACGTTGTGGAGCCCTAGTTATGAGAATTTAATTTACAGACCCATAGACCGTTGACCTGGGTCTGACCTAACACATACAGCCGAGTACGCCTACGCATGTCATCCAGCGGTGGCCACGAAGGCTAGGTAATGCGCGGACTTGGATGCAATAACGGGCACTCAACTCTCAAGTCACCGGTACTGTCTTTTGCCCGCTTTCACACTGACCTCGATCACGTCGTTTGCTCTCACTCAGGCTCCGCGTCATCCTGTATCGGCAAAATGCGTGGGTCCTGGAGATGCGGAGACGGAAGACAGGTGAGGTTGGTATGATCTGTATTGTGCGAGTTCGTCGTCCTCGTCTTTCTCATTCTCAAGCATGTTGACATGCTCACCTGTAAAGCAGCCTACAGCTTATTAGATAACGGCAACATAAAATGGCTCCCCGTCCACGCAAGGCTGCGTTCACGCGCTGACGCGCGAGCAGACGCAGCAAGGAACGCGCATCTTTCATTTGCGAAAGCAGTCAGGCTCGAGTATAAGCAACGCTGCGAGCTTGATTTGAGGTATGTATGAAGGGGGTGGCCCTCGGTAAGGCAACCAGTCTCCTTTATTGTTTTGTGGCGATCGATGTCATCATGATGCTAGAGATCTTCAAATGCCTCCCACCCGACCCTTCAACTTCTCCATATCATTCGGCCTGCACTGTCTGCGCTCACTGTCTGCGCACCGTCGGAATGACGCGCTGACGATTACTTATTTGTCTTTCCAACTCATCCCTCACAAATAGACACTGTACGTCGAGCTCGACGGGCAGCGGACCTTGCGACTTCCCTTCCGCAGATTCTGGTACGCCCGTTTTCCCCGAAGCGCGTGGATGTTGGCCGCACCGAAGATAAATACGGAAAGACATTGCATATTGAACTCTATCACGTCGAGTTCAAAAAGCAGCCTCCGACGGGGGCACGTCGAGCGCAAGCCGCCCGATGGACGAGATGCACGGTCTTCCAGCTTTTATTTAAATCGCGAGAAGAGCCACAAGTTTCAATGGAATGGGTTCTCTGTCACTCGACAAGTGATATTTCAGTACGATTCACTATTCCTTCTCCTTGTGAGCAGTGTCATCTACATAATCACGAAGAACATAGTGTCTGACAGGATACACGATTCGACTCTTTCCTAGGAATCGGTAGATGGACGAGTAAGCATAAGCGCGAACGCGCACAGGTCAGGGGCGGAGCGCATACATAAAGGAACTGCACATTTATCTGCGTGTACGTTCAGCGGAGAATATATAAGTGTCCGTCACGAATGAACTTCCGTAACACATCGCTCCTTGAAGAAAAAAGTCCCTTCAGCTTCTTTCGTCCTCCGCCGACTCGTCCGCAAGAGAAATCTAGTCAGAAGAAAGCAAGGATCCTTCATCAGCCGTCATATAAACCTCTTTATCCGAGTCGCTTCCTTCAGTATCCTCCTTCCAAGTCTTGTCCGACTCGTTTCCTTCAGTATCACTTCCCCGAGCCTCTTCATCCGACTCGCTTCCTTCACTGTCTTCCTGCACCCTCCTCTACGAATGCATCCGGGGTTTCTCTACGTGATTTGCACTGATGACATTTACAATCTGTTGGCCTCCAGGAGAACGGTCCCGTCGGATCCAAGCCTTCAGCTGCGCACTTGTACAGTTTCCGGTACCAGCCCTGGGTCATAACGTACGCATTCGGTTCGTAGCGCAGGACATATACGGCAAACGACTCAGGGGTTCGCATCCGACAACGATCGGTTTCTTCATCCCACACTTCCAAACGCAAGCTCTCGGGCTTCATGCCCTCTGTGACTGCGCAAGCACAATCGACATAATCCCCCCTAAATGAAGCTTCTGCAAGATAAGCAAGCTCCCCATTCGCAGTGCGTCCGGCGACTATCGGATGGTGACTCTGTTAGAACTTACTTTGCTTACCTCACGACCCCCTTACATCATTCCCTCCTTGCCTAGTCAGGCCCTTCACCTTTCCATTACCTTTCCCTTAGTTCATGGCCTGACCCCTTCCTCATTGTACGCACCCCTCCTAGGTGCTCCCCGCTCCACGCTCCACTGCCTCATTCCATGCTCCACTGTACATGCCCCTTACGGGCCTTTCCCTCACGCTCCCCTCATGTCATGCTGCGCATGACTCCACAGCTCCGCTGACATCATAGTCAGCCTCACAGTATATATAGGTACATCGCTGGGACCTTAAGCCCCAGCTTGACCTCCTTGTTCAGTAGCTAGCATAGTCTTGCTATTCATCGCCTTGCTCTTCATAGTCCTGCGCCCTGCGCTTCACAGTCTTGCCATAGTCACCGTCGCCTTGTCACAGTCAAGCCTCACGTCACTCGTCACGCCACTGTTCACAGTCACGCTCCTCGCTCCATTAGGCAAGACCCTGTTACTCCGTAACATTAGGTCAAGCTCTCTTTTGATTGTCGACGTATCAACGTCTAGACAAAATTTCTACCCTACCCAAACTCCCCGCTAACGCGGTCTGGCCCACCGATCAACCCTACCCAACTGCGGGAACCTATCCACTCACCCTCAGAAGGAGATCGGACGGACGAATTGCCTGGAAAGTATTTCTTGAAGGAGGCGATCCACACACCGAACTTTTATACCGTTACCACGAATTTGGAATCCTCCAAAACGTCCGACCCCGCGAACACTCAAGCCGACCTATCGAAATACCAACGCCACCACAGCATATCGACCCTGTTGACGTAATCACTCGATCGTTATCTCAAACATCGCTTGACGACAATTCCACTGCACCGCCTCACGTTCCTACTCGGCCAAACACTCCACCACAGACCACAGTACCAACCATCACGCCAAGTCCCACCATGAGCACCAAAGAAATCGCATTCGCCAAGCCCCCTGACTTTGATGGCAAGCGCAGCAATGCCCAATACTTTTGGGATGCCTGCCAGGCCTATCTACGAGGCAACAAGGACATCTACAAGACCGATCTGCACAAAATCACGTTCGTCCTTTCATTCATGAAGACTGGTTCAGCCGCTACTTTCGCCAGCAATAAGTACAAGACATACACGGACACGGCAGAATACGGAACCTGGGCAGACTTCGCCAAAGCCTTCGACGCCCAGTTCCTCCCTGTCAATGCCAAACAGGATGCGTCATTTGCAATCGCCAATTGCAAACAGGACGACGATGTCGACGGCTTCATCGCTACATTCAAGAGTCTCGCCCTCCAAGCCGGGTTCACCCAAGAGGAACCCCTCATCGAGTACTTCCGCCGAGGTCTCAAATCCAGCATTGCAGACAAGATCTACAATCGAGGCGAGCCTACTACACTTGAAGGATGGTACACCGAAGCCAGCAAAGCCCAACAGAACCTACGACGCCAAGCTGAGCTCAAGCACGCGCGACAAGCGTTGGTCTGGGGCTTTGGTACCAGCCCAGGCAACAACCTGACGAAGAAGACTGACCCTGAAGGCTTCC
>JAJOHG010000121.1:0-85378 GCA_021029095.1 Phellopilus nigrolimitatus
ACTGTGAAGCGCAGGGCGCAAGACTATGAAGAGCAAGGGCGATGAATAGTAAGACTGTGCTAGCTACTGAACAAGGAGGTCAAGCTGGGGCTTAAGGTCCCAGCGATGTACCTATATATACTGTGAGACTGACTATGATGTCAGTGGGGCTATGGAGTCATGCGCAGCATGACTGGAGTGGAACATGAGGGAGAGGCCCGTAAGGGGCGTGTACAGTGGAGCATGGAATGAGGCAGTGGAGCGTGGAATGGGGAGCGTCCAGGAGGGGCGCGTACAATGAGGAAGGGGTCAGGCCATGAACTAAGGGAAAGGTAATGGAAAGGTGAAGGGCCTGACTAAGCGAGGAAGGAATGATGTAAGGGGGGTCGTGAGGTAAGCAAGGTAAGTTCTAACAGTGAGAGGTCCTTCTGAGTCAGAAAGTGCTCCAGGGTTTTGTGATCAGTGTAGACAGTGAAGGTTGTGCCGAGGAGGTCTGAGCGGAACTTTTTTAGAGATTTGACAATAGCGAGCAGCTCTTTTTCATGCACAGGATAATTCAGTTCAGCACCACGCAGCGGAGTAGAGTCAAATGCGACCGGGCGAGCAGAGTCCGGTGTCGGGCCGAAGGAGAGGACGGCGCCAGTTCGGCGGTCACTGGCGTCAGTATGCAGAAAGATCTTATTGTCGCCAGGGTTCTTGTGATCGATCGTCGTCAGGCACCGGGCGGAGAGGACAAGTTTCTTGATTTTGCTGAACGCTTCTTGGGATTGTTGGGACCAGGGCGGAAATTCTTTTTCGGCTTCTTTGGTGGTGAGTTTGTTGAGTACTGAGGTGTAGTCGGCAAGGTTTGGGAGGAACGGAGCAATATAACGGACAAGACCAAGAAAGGAACGGACTTCAGAAGCGGAGCGGGGTTGCGGCCATGTGGCGATCTTCTCCGTTTTCTTCGGATCGGCTTGTATGCCGGCCTGAGAGATCTGGTGACCGAGGAAGTCGAGCGAAGTGCAGAAGAGCTTGGTTTTCTTGGAGGAGCAGTACAGTTTGGCCTTGGCGAGTGCATCGAGGACCGTGCGGATGTTGCGGATGTGCTCGTCAAGGTTATCTGACCAGATAATAATGTCATCAAGGTAACAGTGACATATCTTACCAATAAGACCCGCGAGCGCCTTTTCCATGCGACGTTGGTGGGTAGCCGGTGCGTTACGGCAGCCCATCGGCATCACCGTCCACTCATATAGCCCATGCGGGGTATTGATTGCAGTGAGGGGTATCTGATCCGGACGAACCTTCGTTTGGAAGAAGGCGTTCGTCATGTCAATCTTGCCCCAGATCTTACCGCGCGCGCAATCGGCGAGAATGTCGTCAACGCGCGGGAGTGGGTAGCTATCGGGTTCCGTGTTCGCATTGAGTTCTCGGAAGTCGCAGAGCATGCGCGGAAGGGCGAGTGGATCCGCCTTAGCGAGTAAGAAGGCCGGGGACGCGTGCTTGCTGCTGGACGGTCGCAAACGTCCGGCGTCTAAGTGCTGTTTGAGGAGCGTCTCCCAAGCTTCTCGGTACTTGCGTGGGGAGGAGTATTGCCTTGTGCGGATGCGCTTCTCCGCATCCTTCAGGGCGAACTCATGGAAAACATCATCTGGCAGGTCGTCGACGTGAGGGATGTCAAGAGGGAAGAGACGAGCGTACGCCTTGCGCATGGTCTCCTCCTCTTCGACGAGCCGCTGCTGGAAGGCCGTGATCGTAATGCGATCACGGACTAAGGCGATGATGTCAGGCTGCCACCTGGACGAATGCTCACGGTCGAACGCTTCGCGTCGCATACACGAAGTCGCTGAGAGTTCCGCGAGGACTTTTTTCTTATTCTCAGATTGAGACTTGAGAGTCTGCAGTGCGCGTTCGCGTGGGGGGACCATTTTGAGTTTAACCTTCGGTGGTCTCCTCCCCTTTGCAGAATCTTCGTCATCCTCACAACGCGCTGTCGTCGCACCAAGACGAAGCACTGAGGGATGGAGCAGTTCGTAGTCGGCATGTTTAGCGTACGCGGACCGGAGCTCATGATCAAGAACAATTGAATTTGCGGCAAGAAAGGGGCCGCCAAGAATTAGAGGAGAACAGAGAGACGGCGCGACAATGGCGCGAACGGTACGGGAGACGAATCGGTAGTCGGGCGAGAAGGGCTTTATGTGTACATATTCCGTCAAAAGAGTCCCCCCACCTCCTTCTGCCATTGCGAGCGTGACGTGTTTCGGCTCGGGAAGTTGGCGGCGGCGGAGACCCAGGCGGTCAACGAGAGTGGTGTCAATCAGAACTAGGGAGGAACCGTTATCAATGAGTGCGGGCACGGAGAGTGGCAGCGCAGTGCTGTCGAGGAGGCAATTCCAGGTGAGGTGGGGGGTCTGAAAAGGAGATACGTACTCCGAATCGTCCGACTCAGATGGCGCCTCGTAAACCTGCGACGGCGGCATCTCGACGCCGACGGAGGCAACGGTGGCGGGCTCCGGCACTGCGCTTGGGCCCGGGGCCGTTTCGAGTGAGAACTCCGGAACGGCATATGCGGGGAGCTGCGGGTGCGGCGTGGAGGACGACGCTCTCACGGCGGCGACTGTTTCAGTTTTGATACGGAGGGGCGGCGGTACCGGTACACCAGGCGGGCGCTTACGGTCTCCCTCGGCGTCGCTAACCACACTCTTGTTGTGGTAAGAGACAGGCAGCGTGCAGGAGGCCGCGCGATGGTTGGTGTAGTAGTGGCGGCAGTTGTAGCAGCCCTGGTGACGAGCAAGGATGGCGCCTTCGCGTGGCGTGAGTCCAAAGTCGACAGCGCGCGGCGGGCCAGGTGCACGGGTGCGCGCGGGCGCATTTGCTGTGGTTGGCAGGGTAGCGAGCGCAGGGCGCGACTGCAGAGGCGGGGCGCGCCTGCTTTGAGCACGCAGGGCGGCACTGAGCGAGTCGCGCTGACGTCGGACTCTTTCGTCGGCTTCGAAGGCGGCAAGGAGCCAGGCATCGAAGTTGGCGATTCCGTGGACGGCCGGAACTTCGAGTTCCTTGCGAACGTCCTCGTCGCAGTGGGCCTCGAGGAGGTCGCGGATCGCGCGATCATCGAATACATACGTGGAGCCCAGGAGCGCATCATTTTTCTCAAGGATCTCGTAGTAGAAGTCATTGGCCTTACGCCCGTTCTGTCGGAGAGCAAGGATTTCGGCCTTTGTACGGGACTCCCAGCCGTATTCAAGGACGACCGGGCGCAAGAGGAGAGAGAAGGCGTCGAAGTCGAGGGCTTGGAGAGCAGCGGCTTGTGGAGAGAACCAGTTGCGGACGGCACGGCCCTTAAGACCGCGAGCGGCGCGGCGGATGAGCTCTTCGTCCGTGTCGATGTCGGCAGCGATGCGGTAGTCCTCACACACGCTCTTCCAGCTAGTGAAAAGCGTGACTGACCAGGTGCCTTCCGTGACAATTGGGATTTGGGACATCTTGGGATGCTGCAGCACAGCGAGCGAGCGGGTGTTCGTAGTAGACATGGTGGCAGGAAGAGAGACAATTGCTCGGAAGTGACGGCGACTTCCCTGGAGCAGAGCGAAGCGGGTGGCACTACCCGGGAGAAGGTGGCACGGGTTCCTCGGCACGATCACGCGGTGATGCTGGCTCGGGAAGGGTCCGCGACGGACGGTCGGATCACTTGCTGTGATTGAAGGCTGTCCAGACGACAACAGTCGGTCTGGAGCTCGAATGCCACTTGCTACAGACGGTGGCAGCCGTCTGTCGCGCGTGGTACAGGTTCTCGTAGTCAAAAAAAAAAGTGGAACACACCGAGAGGGTGTGAACACTGAGACAGACTGGAGAATGTTCTGTAATTCGAGTGAGAGAAGAATCTAATTAATACAATAGCGCGCATACCTGTAATTCGAGTGAGAGAAGAATGAAACTCGAATTACTGCGCACGCGCAGAAGTGTACGTTACGAGAAAGGAAATGATTATCTAATAATGATCGGCAGTTGTAACCGGGAGGTTACAGATTGGCCTGAATGGGCGGGTCACATACATGACAAATATTATCCTCAGTGTTAGCATCAAGTCAGCGGAATTCCAAAATGCCATCCAGCTCAATGAAAAGCCGCGATACTTATCCAGTGGTGCTGTCAATCCAAGCGCGGCTTTAAAAATGCCCTCAGAAAAGGAGTGGCTTGAATTTCACCTCAAGGATTTTAACGAGTGGTTTGACAGAAGCCTTGAAGCTCATGCAAATACAATACTTGATTTTGGGAAGAATGAAAAGACGGGACTTGTCATCCGGGTTTCAAATTTGTTGAATACACATAATGTGTTTTTATCCGAGGCGCTTGACCTCAGGAAAGAGCTTCTAGGTGGCGGAAGAGGCGAATAACACTATCATCTTCATGTGCAGTTCCTACTTCGTTAGTTAATACACATAGTTAACACACATATTCATGTATTTACATGCAGAAAAAGCTATTCCAGACATCGTCTAAATGCATCAATCGCTCTCTTCTGGCCAAAGATCACATTTGACAGCGCAATGTCGTAATGTGAGCGTGATAGCTCACAATCAGAAACGACATACCTCAAAATCTGAAGAGCCTGGTAACCGTTCTCCACAGAGATCTCGGCCATCCACGCGCACACCCGAACCGCTTAAGGCCGCGCCCATTCAGCTTTCCTACTAGGTTGATCCTCACAAGTAGCTGCTTGTAGAGGCCCTCGTACACGCAGATGCACGAGTGCAAAGTGGCGCATTCCGGTGAGCACCTCATGCTGCGCTTGTGCGTTTCCAGCGAGAGCACGATGTAATTTAACGCGCGTTCGAGAGCGGGCATGCATTCCCGTGGGTGACACTGGCGCGCGGCTGCAGGCCCCAAAGTTCCTCAGCGACATTGTGGGAAGCCTGCTAGGTGTGGTGTACCTCGACAACGGCGACATGGGTGCAGGCGCGGTGTGCTGGAGCTGCTAGGTTTGCTGTCCGTTCCATGGCGCGCCATGCGAAGGGGTGGACGTGCGGCTTCCGGTGTCATGCATGGAGTGACCCATCACAGTTTTGCTCGACAAATATGGCGGCATTGACGTTGACGAGTCTAGAATATATAAATTTAAAATCAGGTTATATACTTTGTGTCCTTTGCCACTTCTTGCAGCCTGTAATTCAGTTACTTTGCGAGGGTGGCGCGCGCGGATGGGATGACGACGAACATGCATGTGCGCAGATGCTTGCATTCTGTCAGGAAATGAAAGACAACTAAGCTAAGATAATGATTTATTCATAAATGGATCGCACCTGCGCTGAGCCAGTCTGGACACTCGACAAGACCGCGTTTGCTTTTCGCATGGAGCGCGGGCATGCTTTAATCGTCGGAGGGCACGTTGCCACAAACGAGCATGTAGAGTATGACACCGAAAGTCCAGCCGTCGATTTCGGGCCCGGTGTAGACCTCGGTGTTGAGCAGCTCGGGAAGTGGCGAAGTATAGAGATCTGCAGAAGGTGGAAAGATGGGCGGCAGGGCTGTAGGCGTTGGAAAGATTAAAGTCGATGATCTTGATGTTGCCCGTCTGGGAAACGAGAATGTCCTCGATATTGAGGTCGCGGTGAGATACATTGTTGCGGTGACAGGGAAAACTTGCGGGAAACGCTCGCGAAGACTGCCAATCGCTGACGTACTCGAACACCATGTAGTAGTGGTTCGTGTGCGTGATGAGTTCCCGCATGCCGCAGATATACGGGTGGTGTAGTAGCATCGACAGCACCGCCTCCCGCATCGTGTGGGTCTCCTTCGATGCTTTCGACGCTTGCTTCGCCGCCGCCTCCGCTGTCGACGAGACGCCATTCATCCCTGAGATTGCGATGTTGGCTCGCGGGACGATCTTGATCGCAAGCTGCGCACGCAGCGGGTGGGATCGTTACTAAATATATTTAAAAAATGTCAGTATGCAGATCGAACTGCTGACGCTGACGCTGCTGCGCACCTTCTCGCCGATGAGATTGTGATACGCCATTTGGACTTCGTCCATGCTGCCCGCGCCGAGCGTGTAGTCTCCGAGAGTTGCGATAATCGGAGTAAGTAACGCAGAGGTCATGACGAGCATGGCTCTGCAATGCAAAGCAGAATTCTCAAGCGAGAAAGCTAAAAATCAGCAAAATGCCTAAGCAATACAAACTACTCGTGCATGCTAAACAACTTAGTGCCCGCGAGACCGATGCTAGAACAAAGCACTCAACTTTGCAAAGTTCAGTAATTGTCTAGGAGATTACAGTTAACCTGCAGAAAGTGATCGCGAAGTGCTGGCTATGTCCGGCTCCTCTGCTAATCCAGATTGCCGGAATTTGCCAAAACATCTCTTTCTTAGCTTAACATTGTGCTCGAGGCTCGACGGCACAACTCTGATGCACGTGCAGGCAAGGAAAGGGATATCCGACCTTCTCTGCTTGCCCCAACAACTTCAAGACTCCGGATCTTCGTGGCAAACAAGCACGGTTTGACGTTTGATCAATAATCAAATTTGAACGTCCAGGCATTGCCGGAGCTTTTGGATCGAAGGATAGGACCAGGGAGTCACAAGACTGCATTTCTGGCCTTTGCACGTGAGAACGACCGCGCCCGCGTCGTCCTGGCAGTGGAACATACATGTACATAGGCCGACATGCCGTGAGCGCGGGGGGAAAGCTCGCAGTTGGGAAGCTAGGCAAATAATAGATAGCACACAGATAGCAGTAAGACCGTGAACAGACAAAAAGTAAAGAAGTATGGACTAACTTGATTTTGAAGCTTACGATGTTTAAATTCAAGAATGCCACATGTTGAGGATGATGTAAGCATGGCGCCGAAACCGAGGCGACGCCGATGATCACACTTCACAGCGACCACGAATTCTCGCTCGGTCTTTTCTTTTTCTATCCCACAATGAAGACAAGGCAGAACGTGAACTCGTCGTGTGCGCCGTCGACGCGTCACCTTTAGCGTCCTGTTGTCGGGCTCAACGAAATGAGCTCGTCTTTCTGGATCGGGCTCAACGGCGGCAGCGACCAGCCGGTTGAACCTGTGCGTTCTATTCTGAAGCTGCTTCAAGTTCAACAACCACGATGAAGATTCACGAAAGACTCGATCTGCGAACGCTGAAACGTACCTGGAGGAGTGTTGGGCACAAAGGAACTACGAAAGTGGAAAGATGGTCTACTGGCATTACACTTCGTGGGTTTTAAACTGTCTTCCTTAGCTATGACTTCTGAACGAACGTGTCTACAGTCTACTTAGCTTAATATCTCTACTTGCTGTTTATAATCCCTCCGATATAATGCATTCTTTCATCTGAAGTCGTTGACGACGCTGTCCAGCACACAGGCAAACTCCGTCCTCCATTGTCGGCTCATCGTAAGCCTCCTTTTCGCGTGCCGACCCTTCCTTTATTGCGACGAATCCTCAGACCAGGGGCGGCGCAGCATCCAGAACACTCCACGAAGACAGCGCATGAGCCCTGAGTATTAGTTGAAGTTCCTTCTGCGTCTCACTGCCTATTCGAGGAACGTATTATAAACCAAGCAATACAATTAGTGGACTTTTATAATGGTGTGTGCGTAATTCTGGAACTAGGTTCGCGTCGGCGCATATTATACTCGGCGCTAGAGACCGGCGTGCTCGACATTTCCTCGACTACTTAAAGCCGATCGCCCGAACAAGAACGGCGTCTGCGTCTGGCTTTCAAAGAAAGATGTAAGGGGAGCCTGGAGAGATGTCTCAGATTCTAGAGTGCACTCAGTTGGCAAGCAAGTAAGTAATCTACTCGTTAGTCTGTCGTCGAAATTCGGTTTGACTTACTTTCTAGTTTCGATGTCTGACCTTGAACCCTCACGACTGGATTCTGTAGAATCAATGATGCCTTCGAAATATGAGTTTCGGGTCTCGATGTCACTCGATTCCAACCTGGACCTCGAAGCATACTCTGCGAGATGTGTTATCTCTATCAACGTCGTGCAACTATGATTGTGAATCATCAAGAAAAACAAGGATACAGAGCCAATGTACAACTGACAAAGAAAACTTGCGATTTGAGAAGCCGCAGACATCTGGAACAATGCTCGTCCATTTTACAGAAAAGCTGCAGAGCGGAAGTATTTGCCAGCTATTCGAACCAGAATGTTTCTGTCACTAAATCATCAAGCTGGACGCTCTGGCCAGCGCTGCGGCTTCCGTTCGACGCCATTGCCGCTTCGCTCCATATATCGCGCTCGGGTACGTGGACGAACTCCAAGCAAGGGCCAACATTATCATAGACGCCTTCTGATATTAGCAATAACACCAGGTTTCCACCTGAGAGAACCGCGTTTAAAACGAAGGTAGAGGAAGACTGAACAATATGCTCAGTAAAACTTCTCAAAAGGAGATAGGAAGACCTCAGACTTTGGACGAGGTACTCACGGTGAACACGCATGCGGCCCTATGGTGCTCCCAGTCGATGAGAACAATGCGCCTTCCCCGGGTCGCGAACAGCAGAGCACACTGAGCGTGCCAGAAGACATGGGTGAAGCGGGATGCGCTCTCCTCATGCGCGAAGAACAACTCTTGGCTGTATACCAGTTCGGCTTCCCATTGGCCATGGCGGTCTGCGGCGCTGAGGTACAAGACTTCCACGTATTCTGTCGAGGATCATGTATCAGCACAACTGGGTTGCAGTCGAGAACTGATTAACGGGAAATGGAGGAATGGAGGAAGGAAGGAAGACGGACTATTGAGGGCTTACCAGTCTCATATGCATCTGCTAAGGTAATCACCAGAATCGCACTTTCGCCTCCGGCCGCGTCTTCCACACCGATGTCAACAACATCGACAGGCCCATTCGGATATCCACGCGCAGGCGGATGATACTCCCAGCAAATGTGTCGTACTCGCATGTCAAGAAGGATTACACCACTGTTGTTATCGGCAATGAGGAACTTGTATCTCCGTCCTTCGTCTTGATGGGTGTCTAGGTCTTGCTCCAAACCGCCATTGACAAGCCCTAGCTGGGCTGTTTGATCGTGAGACATCTTGAGGATACGTTGAGCCAGCGAAGCTTGCAGGTACTGTCCCTCGATGAAGCGAGTGAGCTGGAGAGCGACTCTGACTGCTGGAAACTTTTTCAGGAAAACCCGATGATGTTTTGATGAGAAGGAAGATAATTGTAAGGCGGGGAGGGAAGGAAGAAAAAGGTGAAAAACTGATGTCGTGTTATGCTCGTCGTGGATGTCGGCGTACGTTGTCGTGCTCAGCCGTCAAGTTAACAGGTATGCTAAAATCAAGATGCTCGAGATTATGTATAAGAGTATGTGCGACACAGTCGTTCAGGGAAAGACAAGAAAGGGAATCGAATCGAGGATCGGAAAAAAAATTTGAGGTTTAGCGCGAGGTGACAAGACGTTGCTAGGCATGTGTAAGGGAAGTGAAAAAAGAAGTCGGGGTGAAGGTGGAGATTCACACCCAGTGGCGAGGAGCTATGACAGATTATAACGTTCAAGGAGTCTGGTTGGGCGCGCTCAGGATAGAACAAGGGGGAAATGAGAATCTTGCTCGAACGTGGACGTTCCGCCGTGGAGGTTATGTGCACTCAATAGAGCAACGAGGGCGGCGACACCGAAAGCTCGAGTTCTAGTGATTCTGATGCATCTTATAGAATCCATAGAGAGGAGGATAATATTAGGTTTGAAATTTTCGTAACGTACGCGAATTCAATCCCTGCATCGTGCCTTCACTCCTCGGCGAGCCTGGTCCGTGGGGTTACGAACATCGCGAGGGCGGAAGTTTATTTCAGAAGGTCATTTCTCGTTCAGGATACTTCTGCGCTCTATCGCATTTCGGAGACGAGACGATGTACGGTATGAGTCTGTAAACAAGGCGGCAGAATTAATGTTTGTACTCGCCTTTGGCAGTCACCGGGATAGAGATCGGATGGGGAAAGTTATGCGGCAGGCAGGGTAAAATATACGAGTCTGTCGTCGATAGGCAGTTATTTGGGCTTCCCTGGAAGCTAAGTCTTGAATGAATTCAGAGGCGCTCGACGTTGGTTCTCGGATGCGGTGCTCTAGTCGCTTCACACGCTGTCATTCGGGGGTTTCCGAATTATTGTTCTTTTAATGCTGCTCTTCGACCTTTACGAGTTTACTTTACTCGCCTGGTCTGTATTGATACTAGCAGATGTATGCAGCTAAGGTGGTATGGTCGGCCGTTGAAACTTTTTATAAAAAAGAAAGGAACGAGGCCCAGATGGGAGAACGCCACGACACGTCTCCGTGCGGAGTGCATTGGCAAATTCATGTATGTACGTTACAAGATTCTTAGACCCCACTACCCTCTCTTTTCCTGGTTTCCAGAAGTTCCATGAGTCCATCAGAAGGAAAGAAGAAACCCTTCCATTCTCCTTTTTTCAGCCCCAGTCCCAGTCACGTCCGTGCCCGATCCAAACTGCCATCTTCCTTGTTTCATCCTGAGCGCGTCCAATTAGATTCTATGAATCCTATTATGATCCGCATTATATAGTGCCTCGATGCAGACCGTGAGTCCCCGCTCTTCCTGGTTTGGCTCCCAGCGTATTTCCTTACTGCGTTCAAACGCTAAACTACACTTCCCCCTGCTCTCTGCTTCTCACTTCTTCTCTCCCTCTCTTTGTCCAATTCCCTCCGTCGATGAGCGCGTTGCTAACTTCCTCAACTCCGCTCGAAATACATTACAGGTCTTCGTACATGCCCACCCTATACTCGCGATGATTCGAAAGAACATACCGCTATGCTGATGTTCGCAATTTCCTTTCTTCCGGGTGTTTGTTTCTTCATCAGGATAAGATGCCCGAGTTAACCATACCTTTAGCAGTTACGCTGCAGCTGTCTTCAAATAAGCTCGTCAGCACCCACTGCTCGTGCCAATAACGCCGGCCTCGTCTTATGTCAAATCAAACAACAATGACGCTAACACGTATCTCCTCGTGCCTACACTTGTCACTAGTTTATATAAACGCCCGCCTCTGCGCAGATGGTTCTGTGTGAGTCGACTGTTGACAATCCGCCCCAAGACAACGATCACAATGGATGTCGTGATGTCACCGGCGTCGTCATTTGCCAGATGAGTACAGATTATATATATGTGCATATTATGCCCTCGCGTGTTTTCAGGCTTTTTCTCACTCAACAGAGCGTTATCAACGTACGACTACGCGCTCTCGATCATGCTGCCTAGTCTTCTGCAGTTTCTGGAGGTACGCGGCGTTGCCCCTTGTCCTCCTATTTTGTTTTCTGACATTGGGGTACTCCGGGAAGCAGTGCGAGTACCCTGGAAGATGTGCAAGTGCAAAGCAGCGCTCGTGAACATGTATCATCCTTGCTGCCGTGTGCCCAACGCGTTGATGTCGCATTCGGATGTCGCTCGTGCACTCGCCATGCGCTCTTCGAGCGGAGGCGTAGTTGGATGGGCAACTCGACGCGCTCATGTGCTTCCAGAGCGGGCATGCAGAAACCTAGCGCACACTCGAGAGCGAGATACCTTCCCGTGGGGCGGCACTCGAGCGGTCGCAGGTGCCCAAGCTCCTCGGCAACATTGTGTGTTTTCGTGTTGGAAGGTTTTGTGCTGACATCGATGAGGGAGCAGTATAATGGGAAGGCAAGTGAGGACAATGTGCGTTCCCATGTAACAGGGGAAGGAATCAAAATGTTGCTCGAAAGGACCGGCGGCGTCGAGTTGACAAGTCATAAAACCCGTAGATTTGAAACTAGAGTATATGCTTTCTGTCCTTCTTCGTTTCTTGCAGCTCATACTCCAACTATTTTGTTGTTCGTTCTCGGAGATTGCCAAGTGAGCGAAGGCGCAAAAGTGCCACAGCGGGCAAAATTATGTATTAGCCAACTTTTAGAGGTGAGCCCACGGCTGGCGCAGCGTACATGGTACAAATTTTGATATTAGCCCAGCCGAAACTCGATCCCCCCACTCGAAGTGTCGCTCGGCAATCCGCCAGAACATTAACTGAACCTAGCCGCGCAGCAAGACATACCAGACGAGCCGTATGTACACACACCCATCCGCGAAGGAAACAGGTAACGAGAAGGAAAACTAGCTCTGAAGATCGCCGAACGCAGCCGTCCTGGGGCGCTACTCAATTAGCAAATGCCGATTTTTCAATCTTGAATTGGGAGTACGCAATGATAAATGAAGGAAAGGGACGTACAGCTGTAGATGACGGTAATGGCCATGAGTTTACCAGTGCCGCTGCGAATAGCGCCCATGAGGTCGATGCCGGCCTTGAGGAGTGCGAGCGCTTCGTCGGCGCGCCCCGCGCCCGATTCCCGTCTATACGCCATGAACCAGATCTCAGTAAAAAAAGAAAAAACACATGCAGACAACCGCCATGCGATGTCATGAGTGCAGGCTTGTCCCCAATCGCAAGCGAATCTCTTCCACCAAGTACAGCGTCCGAGTGCGAGCGAGAGAGCGATCGTTCTGAACGTATCTTGCGCAGCAGGTTAGACGCTGCTCACGCGCTATGCGTTGGGTACGCAGGTAGAAGGAGTGGCTCAACGTGCTACCGGGGGTCACGTAACTTAGCCTTTTGCTGCGAGCCAGGACTTGAGGATGCACGAAACGACTCCAAATGGGCACTGATCCATGTCCACGAGCAATTTCGTGTCTTGCGCACGCGGTGACGCTTACATGACAGCGGGTCCGAGAGCCTGCTGGCTGTGTCATTGCGGTGTGCGCGCAAGCGTGGATTCGAGCGCTGCAGCGTTCATTGGTCCTTGTTGGCGTTCGACAGCTTTCACAACGTACGTTTGATTCCGGGAGCTCCCCTGCTTTCATCTCCCTAGTAGCTACTTCGCCAGAGCGAAACAGCCTCGATCGAGAGGCATGATGCCACGCAATCGAAATCACCGAGCCTGTAATCTCTAGACCTAGATAGATGGTTTATAAATTAGTATATAGCAAACGTGAAGAAAGCCAAAAAAGCCTTACAATTGACAACGGAGACGGCGGACGAGGTGTCGAAAAACGCGACATCGCCAGCCGAGGGCGATGACGTGCATCCTAAACCCGCCGTACAGGCAGGCCTGGATAGAAAAGGACACGCCGGCGCAGAGTAACGGCGCCGACGCATCCTATGCAACTTCGCGCACAACCTGGCGGGCAGGCGCGAGCGGAGAGGAGGATCGTGACGAGCGGACGTGCGTTCGGGTACTGAAGCATTCGTTAGTGCCGCGCTTGCGTTGAACCGCCTTCACCGCGTACTTAAGTAACCCTCTCGCCCTTCAGCTACGTCCAGCACCTCCAACGAGTCGACGTGCACCGCCGTCTTCGAGCTGTGCCGAATAGCGATCAATTCAACTTGGGCGATCAACTTCATAATTCTACTCTTTCTCGCTCAGCACGGCGGCGCGACCCAGCAGCTTGTCCAGCGTCGACCGCTTCCTCTACTAGGCCGTCCTCAGCGCCATACTCTAAGCTGACGACCCCCACCACGCCCTTTGCGACATGCGGCACTTTGAGAAGGCGTACCCGCCACCTCGTCGGCATTGTTAGAGTCCCACCCACAACCGTCGACCGCCTACACGTACACTTCCGTGTGCTCGGAACGAATGCTGATGCTACTCGGAGGGTGGACGCGCGATCGCGAGGATGAGCTCTGTCGTGCACGAGCGACATCCGCAGCGCCGGCGGATGCGGACAAGGTGCAGGAAGTGGGAGGCACGCAGGGCATCGGCGGCGTCGGCTGCTCTTCTTGCGCCCCTGGATCTCGAGAAACGCGCGCGCGAAAATTGGCTCGGTGAGCTTGCCGGAATCCTAATGTGTTTTTTCGGTGCTGACAATGCTTTTTTTATTTTTCAAATCGAGCAGCTCGCAGGCCGGTCTACTGGATCTCTCAACTGTACTCAGAATGCTTAGACAAAGCGTGCTGTTTCGTGGACCTCAAGCCGTACACCGTGCTCGAGGACGCCGAGCTGAGCGCGCTCGACGCATGTTTTCGTACGTCTTTTCTCGCGTTCCTTCTCACCAACCCAATGCCTCACACAACACCAACTAAGATACCATGTCCGCGCTGTGCCGCTCAATTAACATGCACAAGTTGCGGACGCATTTCCTCGGTGCGGAGGAACTCTGGGCCGCGCAGGAGACGGAGTGCGCGATCGCGTATCTCCGCGAGTATACCGCGGCGCTCAGACCCGGTGGTGCGCTCCCAGAGATGGAGGCGGCCCGCAGAAGACCTCGTCCCTTTTGCCGCAAGAAACTCGTCGGTCTGCAAAGTGCCAAAAGTATGTGTTGGTTTACCTTTCTCTTTGCTGGTGCCGACGGGGCTGATGATGTGTTCTGTTTTAGAGACGATGCGATACGGTTGTCCATGGCTGCTTCCATTCTGGAGTATGCGGCGCAGCGCGACAAGAACATTCACCTCGTCGGATTACACCTTGTCTGCATCCACCGCCTCCCCTGTGTGTTCTCTCCTAACATCCTTATAGCCACTTACGCTGAATCTAACCGTCTATACCAGCGGCTCATCGCTCTCATTGCAGCACTACCGTGCGCGCACTTTGTCCTCTCGCGCGCGGCGATATTCTCGCTCGCGGCGGGCGACGATTTCACGCTAACACAAGACTCTGCGTCTGAGGTATTCTTAATCAAGCGACGGTGAATCTTCTTCCTTTTGATGAGCACTTGTGCGATGCGACGTCTCGTCCACTTTACTCAATGGTCCTGATTCGCTGTCAATACCATGCATATTTATCATCTTCTTTGTATTGAAAGCATTTCAGCATCGCCGAATCTTGAATCTTGGATGGATGCTAACTTCCAGCTAATTTGAAAATACCATTTTCGTCAGCCGAATGTTGCGACCGTCTTCTACATCTTCGCGGATTTGGATATAGTATCTCCCTTGATTTATGTTTAAATGCCGCGACGTCGAATCGTCTAAAATATTTTGTTTTATATTTTGTTTTAAATCCTTGTGAGAAACTGCGCAATTTATAACATATACGTATCTCTCTTTCTGCAGCACGCTGAGCCAGTTGTATAGAAGTCCTCGAAGAGATGTTGTAAACGCGCTAAGAAAATGGGGACGCTGACCCAACCCGAGCGTCGCCGATGCTTGTTCCGAATATCACCCAAGCCTAATGCCCAATTCATTTCTGACATACACTTAATATATAGGAAGGGAAGGCTGCAGGGAACAACGAATGCGTCACTTGTTGTCAGTGGCAAACCGGTCTGTTACTTAGGACATGGATTCCTCTCTTGGATCAGAAGGTCGTCCGCTAGCCTCAATCTCAATTCACATATTATTTCCCCTTCACATTCTAGCATTTTCACGCCCAAGGGATATGTATGTGTTAGAGCTTGCTTCTACCGGACGCTCATTACGCTTCAGGGACTGCACATTTTTACAAAGGTCAGAACAAAATTGGGGGAGCAAGCGCGATTGACTTACCGGGAGGAATATCCACTTCACCGGGGTCTAAATACCACGCCCCTATAATCGAAAAAAAACCTCATAAATCCAGTATGACCTCAAGGGAAACAATATGAAGACGTACGGTTCCCGGTCATATGTTTCTCGTTGTGCGTCGATCCATCCCCGAGCCAGTGAAAGCGATTCTGAATCCCGTTAAGACGCTCATAATTGTAGTCCTCCCAGCGCGGTCTTTTGAGTGCTTCGATCGCATGAAGAGTCGAGCCTAAGATTAAATTAGCTTATAACCTAGCTTCTATGAAAGGAAAAAGGCGAATACCTGGCCATAGTCCGATGATGCGACCGTCCGAATTGTCCAACTTATACCATGAGTTGCATTGCTCATTGAAAACAGTCTACTTTAAAAGTAAGCGATATTCTTGAGGTGGCCATGGGCAACCCACCGTTTTGAAGTAAATCCTGAAACACCTTGGGTCAATTTCGAGTCAAGAGAAAGGCGCAAATACGTACGTCGAGATACTCATCGAAATCGGCAACGGCCTCCTTCTTTGGTTCGATACTCTTCAAATGCTCTTTCTGCAACTTCTTTGCAGCCTCGACGATGTAGTCAACCTGGCGCTCGAGAATGGCGAGCAAAACACCCGTGCCGATAAGCGAGTTCGGTCCACCAGCCATGAACCAGTTCGGAAAGCCGTCGGAGCAGAGTGACAAGTATGTCTCCGGATGCGGAGTATAGCGATCTGCGAGTGTCTTCCCGCCGCGGCCAACAACGGGAAACGGATATTGATGAGACGTATCAAAGCCTATTTTCAAGAGAGATTAGTTGAGAATCGAGCACGATGGTATTCAGCAGTTCTTACCAGTAGCGCAAACGATCACGTCAAGATCGTGGTGAGTTCCGTCAACTAGTTCGATTCCCGTCTCCGTGATTTTCTTGATATGCGTCGGAACAAAATCGACCTGCGAACAAGTTACAATCTTGCTTCAGGGGTATAAAAGATACCTACGTTATCCTTGCACAATGCCTCGAGGTATCCTGGTCCGGGCGTCACACGTCGGCACGTTACTGAGAAATCAGGCATCACTGGATATAGCGCTTTTGTCAATACGTGGACATTCGTAGGCTAGGGATTAATAAGACTCACAATGGTCTGCGATCCATGGCTTTTTGGTCAGGCTTGCACGCATGTATGTCCTGAACGCCTCTTGCACGGCCTTCTGCATTTCCGAACCTTTGATAGTTAGATAATGCATGGACTGAGAAACAATGAAAAGATCAAAATTCAGGATGAGGAACGCAGTTGCTAAAAATCACATTGAGCAATGATTCGAGCTCGCGTCTGAAAATTTTGAAGAACGCGGGATCCTTCATCGCTTCCCTGTCCTCTTCAGTGAACGAATCTGAGGTTTAAATGAACTTTGAGCTGCAATCGCGAAAGAGGAATTAATTATCCTTACAGTTCCTTGTGCCTACTTCGCGCTTCAAAAGCTCAAGCATTTTGTCGTTAAAAACAGGTGGCGCAAGCCACGCCTTTCCGCGAACGTAGTTATACAGGTGCTTCACAAGAGGCTGGAGAGTAGGCACGATTTGGATCGTCGTCGAGCCCTGAGGATCCGTCTTGTCAGTTACCTTAGGATGAGACGAAAATACAGAAGGACGCACGACGCCAATTACGCCGACTTTCTTATCACCCCAGTTTGCGACACTGCTCTGCCAATGTCCTGACTCGTCCGTCTCCCAGCCTGCCGAATGGACGATCTTCCCCTTGAAGGTACTCAAGCCCTCAATATCCGGCCAGCTCCATCGACTCAGCGAGCCGATGGCTGTAACAACGAGATCCGCGACGTCCTCAATGACTTCGAACGGCTCGTGGGCGGCTTCGTGTCCTTGCACAGGTCGACGAATCTTCAGATGCCACTTGCCACTTTCCTCGTCGTAACGTGCGTGAGAGCTCATGCTGCAGCTTCATGTAACGCATAAGATTGTATTTGTCGACGACGCGCTGAAGGTAAGCCCGTATTTCAGGCCCAGGAGCATAGAAGGAAGACCATTGCGTCTACATGCAACTAATTAGCACACGAATGAGACAGAGAATAGGTGGACGCAGAGGTTAGTTACATATTCTTCGAATGTGAGCTGATACTATGAAGATGACGAGGTTTAGCGAGTCCTTCACTGAGTCAAATAGAGACATACCACATGAGAAGGAACGTCGCAAGCCACACCCTGAGAAACAAAATCCGTTGATTCAAAGTAACGCAACGTCATGAAGAAGTACACTCACGGGATACCTGTTCGAGAACCATGTCCCACCCACGCCGGAGTTCTTTTCGTAGATCGTCAAGTCGAGGTTTTTCATTCGCTGCGGGAACCTTAAGATACACATCAGTAGCTGCAATTCCAGAGAACGAGTTCGCGAAAAGCGAACCTGATTGCAGCTGTAATGCCGCTGAAGCCTGCCCCGATGACGACGACCTTGAAAGGTCTGTCATCGTCGATGCACGAGTTGCTCAGCTTGAAGCTCTGTGCGTCGCTAGGTTTGCCTAGGTTATGTTGAATTCCCGAAGACATTGGGTGAGATCAGTGCGTCGACGTCGATAGCAGGCGTTGCCAATGCACCCTGGAAATATATAGAGCTTGCTTGCGCTGATACATCAGTACGTATAATGTCAGCGAGAGGCCACATTGTTGCCTGATTTACAGTACCGCCGATCATCGCTTCGAGATGAGGTGTTTCAATCAAAGTTAGGCGTGTTGGCCTCAAAACCTGTTCCGGGGTTACAGACATATCGGGTAGCTTAGTAAGCGACTAGCATATACTTGTATCTTTCAATAGAAGCAGCTAGCTCTGACCATCATCATCGTTATGAGCGCTCCATCATTCAGAGCTCGGGATCAAATATCCTCGCTCGCTTGGCCTTTGTGGCGAGCCCCGCGAGTTCGGCATCACATAAAGTAGTATGCAATCGAAGCTCGGTCCTGTGCAGTGCAACCCGCTTCCCTAGCTGTATCCATGATCCTCATAATGAGTGCTCTTCTGCTATCCCCGGAGGAAGAAATCGAGACCGTCGAGATCGACTCGACAAGACTTTCGCCCTTGTCGCCCGAGGTTATTTCCAAGCAGGTGCATGTCTGCTGTCTTAACGGTGTTGTCATTCATGTTGGGTTCATTGGCTTGTTCTGCTAGGCGATTATAAATCTTGGTCCATAAATTCATTACAGCCATGAGAGGTGACTGAATACAAAATGCTCATGGCGCGGTGAGATACTGCAGGCACAATTGGGCACGTCGCGCACGGGAAGTCGGCAGTGGTGAAGGCTATCTCGGGGGTCATGACCGTGCGCTTCAAGAACGAGCTCGTCCGAAATACCGCCATCAAGCCGGGCTACGCGAAATGCAAAATATGTCGATATGTCGTACACCGCTTTTCTCTTCTGCTTTTCCATCTTACGGCGGCAAGAAATAGATATATAAATGTGAGAACAAGGCGTGCCCACGACCGGGCTACTACCGCTCGTACCGCTCTGACAAGGAGGACCACCCGCCATGCGAGCGCCCCCGGATGCGAGCTGCTTTGGCACGTCTCCTTCGTTGACTGCCTCGGGCACGACATTCCCATGGCCACTATGCTGAACGGTGTGGGACGGCCGTGCTCCCCGTCATCGCCAGCAACGAGTCGTATCCTCCAACTTCCGAAGATCTCACCGCCATGGAGATCATGAAGCCCCAGAGCATCATCCTGCAAAACAGGCTCGACCTGATCAAGAAGTACAGACACGCGAGCACTAGAAGAGTATTATCGCACATTTGAAAGGTGTGTTTGCGCCTCCTGAGAAAAGAATTCTGTTGCAGAACTGAGGGGTCCATGCATGTATACAGGTTGCGTCGCCCATCGTGCCGTAGCTCCGTGTTGTTGAGTCGTTCATGGGCGAACAAAACAAAACAAAGCTGGAGAAAGCTGGCCATCGCCGAAGGAGTACCGTAGACAATCTCTAACCATCAGACTTTCGACTTGGGGTTGAAGAGTCTGTGCACCTTTGTACCTCACGGGGCGAAAAACTTAAGAGCGTCCAAGAGAGGCTCTGGAGGTTTCATAACGAGGGGTGGACTGTTTGCGAGCTCTCTCTTTCCCCTTCCCCTTCCTACCGCGCGATTTCTCGCGCTCGCGATCAGACGGGCTGTACGTGACTGGGTACTGTCGCACCTCCCCACGGGACGATTGTTGGCGCTGGCGGTCGAACTGCGCGACGCGCGAACCTATGCTGCAAGCTCCGGAACGCTGTATCGTGGCTCTGTGTCGTCCTCGCTGTCGCTGTTGTGGAACGGGTCGAACGTCCCATCGTGTTCCGCCTCGCAATCAGTGAAAAAGCCTGTATGTGCCAGACGCCAAAGTCACAAGGCCAATCCGGATGTATGCATTGCGTTGCTTGCCGTGCGCGGCCTCTTTTCGCCCCTACTTTCAAAAGCATATCAATGGTCGAGAGCTGAGCGCACTCTTTGTCGCTAGACAACGAAGAGGGCGTGGTCTCGGCGCGTTTGGAGCTGATCTGCAGCTGCGCAGCCAGCGACACGTTTGGGCCGGCAATCATTGAGCCAATGGGCGGCGCAACGGACATGCACTTGCCCAGGAACGAGCTCCACTCAGATGCGAGCACATAGGCGTGCCGTTACGCCGCGCGTTGAAGTGCAAGAGATGGTATATATGTCGCCACTGCGAGAGTCGAAGGGGTACCTGCAGATGATCGCAGTGAGCAGGATTAAAAATCCATAATAAAGTTTGCGAACCTATCGAGATGAAAGCTACAAATCTGATCATGCGGCAGGAATACCCGCCTTTCCCTCGGCCGCGTTGTACAGCTTAGTCTCGTCGAGACACGATTCCGAAACACTGGACCAACGGAGCACAGACGATTGGAAGAGAATGACCTCTGTCCTCTAAGATACATGAGATTGGCTAGACAGCTACGCATAGCTGCTTTAAGAACGCAAAAGCGGACTGGTTCATTCTCAAATTGTGTGGATGTCTTCCAGAAGGCTCTCGGTACACTTCTAGACGATCGTATGTCTATATTTCTGGATGAGCTACAGCAGATCGCGTACCTCGAATTCTGCGGATTGGCGAAGAAATCATCTTGGAAAGGGCAGAGCATTTTATCGTTAATATTAGGAGCGACCAGGATGGCGGCGGCGTCGAGGTTAGCCTCTAGACATATGAGTGGGCAAACTCCTTGAATTCTAGAACTCCTTTCCATACGCAACAAAAGAGGTGCTGAAGGCCATTATGCCGAGGTTGCAACGCACAGAAAAACGCGGCTCCAACCGCCTTGCGTCCTCCATTTTGTCGCCGTGAGCCCTTGATCTCCCTGCGTGCTGCCTGCGCCATCTCGCACTGCATGGAATCGCGTGACACGTCGATAGCGAAGAATGCACATTTGCTCGGGCGAACAAGGTGGGCGCCCGCTTTCGGTGGAGGTTAGGATGCGTGGTACGATGCTGCGGGGTGAATGAGGCACGATGTAGTCGGCGGAGACAGCGATATAGATGCGGTACCCTGCCGAGTTCTGGGCGCTGATGATGGTTGAATCGTATTTGACTGGCAGTGAGGGTTGTGAGAAATTCGGGCAAGACTAGAACAGCATCTCAGCTTTGAAATCAAAACAAAGAAATTCACACCTCACGCACCTTCAGACTGGTTGGCATCTCCACCATGACACTCCCAAGATCTAAACGCACCATGGAGTTCGACAGTGCTCGTAACGTGCTGAGCTGCTGTTTCCGTAGTAAACCACGGGCACATCTTCCCTGCCATGCCACAGCTCGAAGAACACCTGGATGCTCGCGGTCAGCATGATCTGGCATGGTCTCTGCGCCTTCTGAGAAGTGAGAGGGATGTGCCACGTCTTTGCCAGGACGAACTGAGGCAAAGAGTTCCCTGGACGTTGTGCAATCAGTCGCACCGACAAGTTGCATGCAAGCGACGCCGCCAGCTCACCTTAGTCGAGAGTTTGTCGATTGTCAAAAGCGGGACGTGCACGCCCGACAACGTCATTCTTCCCTAGATCTCCTCATTTTCTATGTGGCTTCGATGGGCGTCGGGATACTAGTCGGAGGCAACGCGAACGCAAGGACCTAAGTACCCGAGTATGCCACGTTGAGGATGATGTAAGCATGGCGCCGAAACCTGCGACGACCCCGATGATCACCTACGAATTCTCAAACTTTTTCTTTTTCTATCGCGCAATGAAGGAGAGCTAGAACACGAACTCTTCGTGTGCACCGTCGATGTGTCCTGTTGTCGGCTCAACGAAATGAACACCTCTTTCTGGATCGAGTTCAACGGCGATTGAACCTGTGCGTTCTATTCTGAAACTGCTTCAATGCAACAACCATGATGAGGATTCACGAAAGACTCGGTTTGCAAACACCAAAACGTACCAGGAGGAGACTTGGGCACGAAGGAGCTACGAAAGTGGAAATATGGGTTTACTCGCACCATACTTTTAACTGTCTTCCTTAGCTGTGACTTCTGAACGAAGGTGTCTACAGTCTATTTAGCTTTATTGCTCTACTTGCTGTCAATAGTCCCTCCGATATAACGTATTCTTTCATCTCAAGTCGATGACAACGCTGTCCAGCACGCAGACAGACTTCGTCATCTGCTGTCGGCTCATCGTGAACCTCCTTTTCGCGTGCCGAATTTCCTTTATTGCGACCAATCCTCAGACCAGTGGTGGCGCAGCATGCATTATGCTCCTCGAAGACAGCGCACGGGGCTTGAATATTGGAGTACGCCGTGAAGCTCCTTCTGCGTCTCACTGCGTATTCGAAAAACGTATCATAAGCAAAGCAATACAATTAGTGGACTCTTATGATGGTGTGCGCGTAATTCTGGCGCTAAGTTCGCGTCGGCGCATATTATACTCAGCGCTAAAGACAGGCGTGCTCGACATTTCCTCGACTACTTAAAGCCGATCGCCCGAACAAGAATGGCATGAGGTCTGCGCCTGGTTTTCAAAGAAAGATATAAGGGGAGCCTGGAGAGATTTCTCAGATTCTAGAGTGCACTCAGTTGGGCTTATTACAAGCAAGCAAGTAGTTCACTCGTTAGTCTGTCGTCGAAATTCGGTTTGACTTACTTTCTAGTTTCGATGTCTGACCTTGAATCCACACAACTGGATTCTGTAGAATCAATGATACCTTCGACATATGAGTTTCGGGTCTCGATGATGCTCGATTTAACCTGGAGGGAGGCGATCTTACACTCGCACAAGAGTGCGTCGAGACGGGCCAGACCTACGCTACGAACTCGGTAGAGGCTTGTTTCTTTCCTCTGGTTTTGCTGTGATGTTCTGATTTTTATTTTTGTCCTTCCGCCAGACGTCCAAAGTTTATCGTCCTGGCGTTCGCATCGGAGAAGTACTCGCAGGTCGCCAACCTCATCGTGTTCGAAGACCACAACTCTCTGCAGTGTGACCCTGTCAAGGTTGAGCATATGCGTATGCACTTCGCGTACGAGGGTCCGTTGGCCGAGCGATTCACATGAATCCTTCCTGTTTTTTTCCCCTTTGCACCGAATTGTTGGGGATCGCCCGCCGGAGAGCGCGAGAGTGTCTGAAATTCCGTGATGTTGCATTTTGTGCTCATCGAGCGCACGACCGAGGGTGCTGACGAGTGCGAAACAAGAGAGTCAAAGGGGCATATGTAATGTCTGCGAAGACCCAAATCCGCTGTACATACAGAGGAACTGGGCACGTCGAGGATGCCGTTGGAGCGCACAAAAAAGTTCCTGCAGCCATGCAAACACAGAGTAACAGCCGAGTCTTATTTAACTAGATGTACTGTGGTTTCCAGAAATATTGTAAGTACAATGACAAGCCGCCCTTTCCACGCGGCGGTGCTTTTAAAGCAGACATTACCGGAGCAGACGAAGACGACACTGTCCCAAACGTTCTCGAGCTGAATCTCTCAAACCTGCTCACCACTCTTCACGCTTGCCTATAGCTGTACATATGTTCATGTACGGGATGTTAGTTTTCTCGTCGTCTCAATGCAAAGGCAATGCTTAGAATATTCTTCACTGTGCGTACATACATGGATATTTGTAGTAATTTATGCAGTGGGGATCGCACATGAACATGATAGTGTCTTCCACCTCTTCCAAAACCTAGAACCCCCCAGTACTGGAGTTTACCCCTACCTAAAGAAACTTATCATCTGTCTTCAGCAACGCTAAAAGTTTAATGACGGTTCCAGACGTATTAGCACTGCCATATTCGAATATTTTTTCTGCATGTGGTCCAAGGCGGTGATCAATAAGATTGAAATATGTTTTAAGCCACTCCTTTTCTGAGTTCTCTATAGGGAAAACCATAGGTGCCAAATTATCATTGGTTATCTTGATGTCTTCTCTGTCAATTGGATCGTTGTTGATCTGGACGGCACTTTGGAATTCAGCTGACTCAATGTCGACAAAAATTTGATAAGGTGCGCTGTATGCCTTCAGTCCTCCAGTCAGCATAGGTACACATGGATAAAGGGTGTGTATGATATCTGATGTGATCAATATTCCCATTCCATTAAAATTTTCTGTGTTGATCCCGAAGACAGCATAGATGGACAAAGGCTCGAGTTGTTTTTTGAGTGACATTCTGAATATCACAATCAAAGCTGTAACACCAAGGGCTGACATCTGCGTCTATAGAACTCACCTTAGATCTTTGTGTTTTTTCTTTTTTGTTTGTTCTAGTGACTTGAGATCCTGTGCGAATTTATAGTGATTCGCCGTAACATTGCAGGATACTGCATTCACGCAGTGAATAAATGAAGCTAGTGTGACGGTGGGCCGGCCACAATGGAGTGGCCATTTTTGGCCCTGGGTGCCATGCCTCCGACCGTTGCAAGGGCGTTGAGGCAAAGTAAAGAATGCATACAATGGTAGAGAATCTCAGCCTCGTTACGGGGTGCTGAGTGGCATTTTGATTCTCCTTTCGGCAGCTGCAAAGCAAGTTCTCTCATGGCAAAGGTAAAAGCCGCGTCCGCGGAGTATCTGGGTTGGTTACGAGACTAAGAGAAGTCTCGAAATAATTTTGTGTCAAGCACAGAAAAGAAGAAGTTCGCTCAACGTTGGCAAATTTAGTTGACAAAAGGATTTAGACAGTAGTACATACAATCGGCTGTCTTGTATGTCCATTGGCGAAACAGTTAAAATATAGAATGCTAGAGATACTGTTACCTATGTTCTAGAGGCGAGGTGGAATTCGCCCTCCTCATTGTCCCTCAGCTCCGCATCGGCGAACTGCCGAAGGGCAGGCAAAAACAGGAGAAAGCTGGGTAAAGCTGGTTATCACTAATGAGCTGCTGCACGGAGTCTCTAGCAGGCAGAATTTTGATGCTCGATGACCCGGACGGTACGAAAATCACGAGATAGAGCCTTAAGATCTACGAATAAATCAACAAAATATCTGCAAGACGAAACACAAAGTTTGCGCACCTTTGCAGGTTGATATGAGAAGACTCGAAGGCGTGCAAAAGACGCCGAACGTTTCATAGAGAAGTATCATTGTCAGTGGGAGCGCTATGCACGAGTACAGTGTAAGAAGATACACACTACACATTCGCCAAGTGAGAGGAAAGGAGAGAAAAGGGAAGAAGAAAAGATGAGACGAGGCCGTGCGGTAGGAGACAGAAGGAAAGGTAGAAAAGCTGTTTGAGCCGAAGGCGAGCTGAGCTCAGGTTGACACAGGTGCGCCCGAGGTCCGGGACTCCAGTTCCGCATCCTGAGAGACTAGAAAGAGTGAGTAGATATAGATAACGATAGTCGTACAGGCGATGTGTCCCGGGCGTAAAATGTACGTGTGAATGAGAAAGAGAAGAAGAGCAAGAAGAATTAGGAACCGTGCAGTGCGAAGGGGATTGGGGACAGTGCAAGAGAATCGGAATTGCTATAATGTGTTGAGAGACGATCGTGGCCTGCTTCCGTTCGAGAAACACTCGAGACACGCTGGCTGAATGGGAAATGGAAGGGTGAGCGACATAATGCATTTTGCACGCGGCACAAATGCAGTTTTCTGCAATGTTATCGCGAAATGATAATAAACGTAAGCGCGCCCAGGATTTCGGGGCATCCGAACAGGAAGACTTGAAACATTATGAGATTTCTGTACTTCGCTACTATGCAAGTACAATCCCAAGATCGCCTCGAGCGCGGGTGCGCCTACATTGTCTTCACGGGCGATAGAGCGCAAATTTCCAATGGAATGGGGATGCTGCTCACGTATAGGGACAGGGACGCGGGCTTTTTCTTCGAGTGTCGCCCCGTGCCAGAAGACTGGTCAGACAGAAACATTGCTCAGTACTGGAGCGGGCCGGTAAGAAGGGCTGTAGATGAGATAGACGTGAGCGTGCTGCGAGCTAACCCATACGTCCGACTCCACTCCACCTTCAAGATCAACACCGCGCCGCTGACCATGAGACTATTTCACGCGATCTCCAACAGCATGTCCTCGATGTCAAATAGCGATTTTGCGGAGCCCTATACGTGGTTCGCGAAATGCCTCGGGTTCGTTGATGCTCGCATCGGTGCAATGGCAGAAGAAGCTGGCGGCTACGGGAACCGTGCAGCGCCCGGAACCGTCTTTTAGCTCAAACAACCCGAAGAATCGCAACACCTCGAGCGTGTGTGTCTTCACGGATGGTGTGTTGGAGCGCAAGCCGGCGGAGCCCCGTCCCGCGCGCACCGGTTGCGTGCTCGGACGTGCTGCCGCGAGCGCAGCGTCTCGGCTCTGCGAGCACGAGGCTCGCTGCACCACGATTGGTCGGCGCGCGGATGAACCGTCGTCCGCGCACCACTCCCGATCGTCCCCCATACCCCCGTTTATCGTTAACCAATAGGACTGTTATTTACTTATCATTTATCTCCTTTTATCCTCTCTCCTTTATCTCGTAGAGTAAATAGCTTTTCCGAAAGTACACAAACCCGTAGCATAAAAAGATCGTTTATTCTTTCGCCCACCTCAGACGTTCGCACCGCCGCGCGATCGACTGAGGTGAGCTCTCGCCATTATACATTTCTATTATACTTTTGCTCATTAACTATTAAACTAGCTTACCCTTGTATTAGGTTAGTTTACAATGATTAGACGTTCGCACCGCCGCGCGATCGACTGAGCTTACCCTTGTATTAGGTTGTCTCTCGCGCGGACCCGGTCTCACCCTGCAACAGGTTATGAGCCTTGCTGACCACTGAGCAAGCCGAATCTAATTGTTTTGACGTACCGATTTATCGTAATGTCGAACTCGCACGACACCCTCCCGGCCAGTGTTCCGAAGCTCGCGACGAGCGGAGCGAACTGGGTCATATACCGCATGCGCTTCCAAGCCGCCGTGAAGGCGAAGGGAAGTGGGGCCACTTCGACGGGACGTCGACGCGCCCGGAGCCGGTTGGCGATGCTGCTGTTGCGCTAGCGTTGGCGGATGGAGATCCGAACCCGAACGATGCCGTTGAGGCATGGGATAGGTCCGAGGACGTCGCGATGTACTTGCTGTCGCAGCGTCTTGCCGACTCGACATTGATCCAAGTCGGAAACCTACCGAACTGCGCCGCGCGATGGAGCGCAGTTGTACGCGAGTTCACGCAGAAGTCTGCGTTTGCGCAGACCTCCCTTCGCACTGAATTCCTCGAGGCACGTTGCCCGGGGATGCTGATGTACGCGAGTACCTGAGCGAGCTGCGCACGAGGCGCGAGACGCTCGCCCAGTCCGGAGTCGAGATTTCCGACAAGGACTTTCCGTTCGACCATCATTAACTCCATTCCGAACCGACTCGCAAATTTTGCGTCTTCGCAGTTAACGGCAGCGGAGATAGCGGCACGCATGTCCGCTACCCTGGCCGATGACGACGAGCACCGCGTTTTCGAGGTCGATCCTGAGGTCTTGATCCACATAATTTCGGATGAGGCGGACCGACAGAAGCGAGAGCGCCAGGCGAAGCGCAAGGAGCCGGCTAGGAACTCGAAAGACAAGGACGAAGCTCTTCATGTGAGCTCATCCGCGAAGTCGAAGCCCAAAGGCGACGCGAAGCCGCGCGGCGCCTGTTGGAACTGCGGCGAGACTGGGCACCTTCGCGCGAAGTGCCCGAAGCCGAAGAAAGACGCGTCCAAGGACAAGTCCAAGGACAGCGCGCACGCTGTCGACTCGGACTCGGACTCGGACGGTGTCTGGGACTGTGCCAACGCGGCATGGGAGTGGTCCGACGACGAGGACGAGACGGACTCGATGCCCGGGCTTGTTGACATGTCGGATAGCGAGCCCGAGGACGCCTGGACCGATGATGAGGACGACGGCGAGCTATCGAGCTCGGGCTCCGATAGCGAGGAGGAGGGCAGTGAGGAGGAAACGAGCGCGTACGTTGCGCATGCTCGTGAGGCCGACGATGCTCGTCGCGCGATCCTCGACTCTGGTTCTACCCGCCACATCTCGCCAGTACCGCGCCGACTTTTCTTTGTTCTCTGAGACGCCGCCGAAGAGTCTTCGCGCGGCGAATAAGCAGCCGTTTCACGCTACGGAGAGGGAGAGTTAGTTATTGAACTCCCAAACGGCGCAGACACGACAAAGATGACGCTTACCGAAGTCTTGTATTCCCCCGAAGTCGGCTACACCTTGATCTCCGTCGGCGCACTTGACCGCGCGGAGTATTCGGCTACCTTCGCTGGAGGCAAATGTGTGCTGCGCGATGCGGCCGGTTTGCGCGTTGGAGCGATCCCTCGGTCCGGGAAGGGCCTATACCGTTTTGCGCACGCGTCCGTCGATCCGACACTGCAAGATGCAGCGAATGTCGCCGAGGACACGATGAGCCTCATGGAGCTGCACGCTCGCATGGGCCACATCGCGCCTGCGACGGCCGAGAAGCTTGTGCGTAAAGGTTTTGTGACCGGTCTTCGTTTGGATACAGTCCGGCGAGGCGCCGACGTTTTGCGAGTCTTGCATCTATGGCAAAGCGCAGCGCAAGCCAATCGCGCGTGAGCGAGGTGGCGACCGCGCGACGGAATTTGGAGCTGAGGTTCATACCGACGTTTGGGGACCGGCGCCGACACGCTCACTCGGCGGCCGACACTACTATGTCTCGTTTACGGACGACGCGACACGGGTAACAAAACTGTACCTGTTAAAGAAAAAGAGTGACGTTTTTCGCTCTTACCGTCAGTACGAGTCCTGGGCCGACACCCAAATGAACGCGAAGATTCGCGTACTTCATTCTGATCGGGGTGGCGAGTATACTGGTAAAGAGTTCGTTATGCACTTAAAAAGCAAAGGAACGAAACAGAAACTTACTGTCCACGATATGCCGGAGCATAACGGTGTCGCCGAGCGTTTGAACCGCACAATCCTCGAGAAGGTGCGCGCTATGTTGCACGCGAGCGGGCTGCCGAAGTTCTTGTGGGCCGAGGCCGCGCGCCACGCCGTTTGGTTGAAGAACCGCACCCCGACGCGCGCGCTGAAGGACGTGACACCGCACGAGGCGATGACGGGCAAGAAGCCCGACCTTCGCGGGCTGCGCACATGGGGAGCGAGGTGCTGGGTACACGACAGTTCGAGCTCGAAGCTCGAACCGCGCGCGCGCGAAGGCCGTTGGATGGGATTCGACGCGACGTCGAACGGGCAGCGGATTTTTTGGCCTGAAAAGAAAAGTATTAGCGTCGAGCGGAATGTTTATTTTGACCCCGGAGAGACTTCGAGTCGTCTCGAGGGGGAGGAATTAGATGGAGGGGGAGACGAGCCGACTCCGAAGAACTTACCGCCGGTGCCCGCTAATCCACCCGAAAACCTGCCAACAGAATCGTCGGCTGACCCGACACCACCTTCGCCGCCACCCGCACCTGTCGGACCTGCAGCGGCCGATCCCCCGCAGCAGCGCGAAGATCCCCCGCAGGATCCGCCGCAGCAGCGCGGGCAATCCAGACCAGCCGCGGCCGATCCCCCGCCGCAGCGCGAGCGCCGAATTCGTTTTCCGTCGGCCTACCAGCGTCGTCTTGATGCCGGAGAGGGCACGCACACGCATTGGCGTCGTGACGGTGCCGTTCCGCGAGGTATGCGCTCAATGCGCGAGTTTGTTGACCAGAGCGACGACGCGGCCGAAATAGTTGAAGAAGACGACTATGATGACGAATATGAGTTTTGTGCAGCGACGGAGGAGGCGGAAGGGCTCGAACCGCGATCGCTCGCGGAAGCGAAGCGCTTACCTGAGTGGTCCGAGTGGGAGCGCGCCATCGAGGACGAGTTGTCAACGCTGCGCGCGGCCGGTACATGGGTATTGGAGGAGCCGCCCGTCGGTGCCAACATCGTCGGCTCGAAATGGGTCTTCAAGATAAAGAAGGACACCGCCGGAAATATTGTCCGGCGGAAAGCCCGTCTCGTCGCACAAGGCTTCAGCCAGGTCCCGGGGGTCGACTATTTCGACACCTTCGCACCCGTTGCGAAATTGGCATCCATCCGTGCCACTCTTGCGATGGCGGCACGGCTCGACCTTGAGTTGGAGCAGGTGGACATAAAAGGGGCCTATCTCAATGGTGAGTTGGAGGCCGGTGAAGTAATTTATATGCGGCACCCACCAGGATATGTGCCGCACGACGCAGGCAAGAGGGTCTTGAGGTTGCGAAAGACACTGTACGGACTGAAGCAGAGTGGTAGGAGATGGTATCAGAAGCTGACCTGGATTTTCGTCGACGAGCTCGGACTGACACGCTGTGACGTGGACCAAGCTGTGTTTTTCCGTCACGAAAAGCGTGACGTGACTGTCGTCGTCGTGCACGTCGACGACTGCACAATTGCAGCCTCCTCCAGCTCTCTCATATCTGCGCTCAAGGCTGGACTCGCTCGCTACGTCGAAGTCACTGATCTTGGGCCGCTCCACTGGTTGCTTGGTATCGAAATCCGCCGAAACCGCGACGCAAGAACATTGTCACTCTCGCAAACGGCCTACATTGAGGCCATCCTCCGTCGGTTCAACCTCGAGGAACTCAAGGCCGCTTCGTCTCCGATGGACCCGAATATCCATCTGAACAGCCAGCAGGGGCCGTAAACCGCACAGGAACATGCACAAATGCGCAGCGTGCCGTACCGCGAAGCACTCGGGTCCGTCATGTATGCAGCAATGGCCACACGGCCCGACGTTGCCTTTGCCGTGACACTCCTGTCGCGTTTCTCGATGAACCCCGGCCCCGCGCACTGGGACGCTGTCAAGCGCGTCTTCCGATACTTGAAGGGTAGCCGCGAGCTTCGGCTCACTTACGGAGGGACTGGGAGTGCCGAAAATGGTGGAATGGCCGGATATACGGATGCAGACGGAAGCACGCAGGAGGATAGGCGCGCTATCTCAGGTAACACATTTCTCATCGACGGCGGCGCCGTTTCGTGGTATTCTAAACAACAGGAAATCGTTTCGCTCTCGACTACGGAGAGCGAATACGTCGCCGCGACGCACGCCGCGAAAGAAGCGATCTGGCTTCGCCAGCTCATCGCGCAGGTTTTCGCGCCGCTCGCGGGGCCGACTGTTCTCTTCTCTGACAACCAATCCGCGATCGCGCTGACGAAGGACCATCAGTACCACGCGCGCACTAAACACATCGACATCCGCTTCCACTTTCTTCGCTGGGTCTGCGAAAACGGCACCATCAAGCTAATCTACTGCCCGACCGCCGACATGGTCGCCGACGCGCTCACGAAGCCACTCCCGAGCTTCAAAGTCAAGCATTTCGCCGCCGCGCTCGGACTCCTCTCGGCTTGAGGGGGAGTGTTGGAGCGCAAGCCGGCGGAGCCCCGTCCCGCGCGCACCGGTTGCGTGCTCGGACGTGCTGCCGCGAGCGCAGCGTCTCGGCTCTGCGAGCACGAGGCTCGCTGCACCACGATTGGTCGGCGCGCGGATGAACCGTCGTCCGCGCACCACTCCGATCGTCCCCCATACCCCCGTTTATCGTTAACCAATAGGACTGTTATTTACTTATCATTTATCTCCTTTTATCCTCTCTCCTTTATCTCGTAGAGTAAATAGCTTTTCCGAAAGTACACAAACCCGTAGCATAAAAAGATCATTTATTCTTTCGCCCACCTCAGACGTTCGCACCGCCGCGCGATCGACTGAGGTGAGCTCTCGCCATTATACATTTCTATTATACTTTTGCTCATTAACTATTAAACTAGCTTACCCTTGTATTAGGTTAGTTTACAATGATTAGACGTTCGCACCGCCGCGCGATCGACTGAGCTTACCCTTGTATTAGGTTGTCTCTCGCGCGGACCCGGTCTCACCCTGCAACATGGTGTGGCGCAGAGTCCCAAGGGGATGGGCATCCTGCTCACGTACAGAGACAGGGACCAAGGCCGCTTCTACGAATACGAGTACGAGCCCGTCCAACCACTTTGACACGCATAGTGAGGGGAGGCAATCCCTGCCAAAAGAGTCTGCACGCTTTGTAATCTGACAAATGATCGGCACTTCCCAAATTAAGAAATTTCGGTGGCAAAATTTTACAGATGGCCAACTCGACACAATCCGGCCACTCTGTGCTGATTTCCTTTGACAGAAAATAAAAAAACCATATTTTAAAGCTATACATGCAATATATACTCTAAACCAAGTGGCTTTTTATGAAAAAAGATTTGTAGCAAAGAAAACAGCAGGAGGTGAGCGCGTTTTCTGAGGTCACGTGACCTCAGCGCATGTAGAAGTGGCCGTGCATACATGCAAATGCGCAGAACGAGTTTTTGAGCTCAAATCTCTACCTTTCTGCGCAGTTCAAGCTGGAGAATACTCGGGTGATATGGGGCTGGGAGGTCTATTTGGCCGATTTTTTAATTTCGCCCTCAAAGTGTTAGAACAGCCATGTAAAGCCACTGTTCTGACACTTTGAGGGCGAAATTAAAAGATCGGCCAAATAGACCTCCCAGCCCCATATCACCCGAGTATTCTCCAGCTTGAACTGCGCAGAAAGGTAGAGATTTGAGCTCAAAAACTCGTTTTGTAACTTGTCTTTCACTCAGGAGTCGCAAAATTTCCGTTTTTGGTAGAAATGTAAGCAACTACAAACGCACACTCTTTTGGCAGGAATTGCCTCCCCTCACGCATAGGGCTCCCAAAAACGCATCACGTGAGTATGCGCCAAATGCTGTGTAGCCCCCCCCCCCCCGTGAGAACTACCCATTATAATGGGGCATGCCTCTCGTAGCATGCAGGCTATCTCCCTTCTCTTTCTCTTTCTTTCTCTTCCGCCCTCCGTAATAAACCTGAACTCCTGAGCGCAGCAAATATAGCACTCTTTCTTACAAAAAAAATATAATAATAAATATCTGGGGAGTGAATTACCACGTGACCAGTTGCACCTCCCCGTGAGAACTGGTTATAATGCTGCGAGCAGCTGCATGTATGCTCTCTATCTCTCTCCTCTTCCTTTCCTCCTTCCACACTTCAATTCCTGATTTTAGCAAATAAATCTTTCACTCCGCTTACAAAATTAAATAAGGTCTAGTGAGAAAAAAATGTAAGCTTACCCGGTTACCGGCCTCCCTAAAGTGAATCACGTGACATAGGCCTGTGTGACCCTTACATAAGGATTTGCTCTGGCTGCGTCTCGGGCCTCTCTGCTTACTGAAGCATGCAAATGCTGACATTTTAAACCATTCTTCCAGTTACATCACACTGAAAATATTAAATCAATGGAAATAGAAATTTAAAATGAAAGAGCTCAGAATAAGCCTTAGTCACACATGCTTCGCTCCCCCCCCTCCCCCCTCCCCCCCCCCCCCCCCCCCCCTAATATGTGGGCACCCCACATATAAATTCATGTTTTGCAGACGGGACCGTCAGGACGAACATGAGCTTGCCGCATAGCGAACAGAAATTCCGGCTCCACGCTGCGTTCAAGATCAATGACATGCCGCTGACTTATGCGCGATACAAGGCGATCGCTGCCGACGTCCGCACCCTGCCTCTCGCGAATGAATATTTGCCCATCGTGTGGCTCGAGAAAGTTCTCGGGTTTGTTAACCCCAGTTACCGAGTGCTGGCATAATTAATGTATGACCGCGGAAACGCTGCTCCGCCCAGAAGTGTATTTTCGTGTTCGCAAATGATGGACAGCTATTAAAGCGAGGTCGTGGATTTTAATGAGACGACGCCTGAAGCCTAATAGATAATAAATAACCAGTAAATTACTGCGTTTTCTTGATAAAATGCGGTCAAGTCGAAGTTGTAAACAGCACATGATCGTAGTGCCCGTCGTCCAGTGCGCTCATCGCATAACTGCCGAGCACCAGCGCCACGCGGCTCGCCATGTGCAGATCTGGAGACGGAGAACGATCGCGGTCAATTCTCATCATGCGCATCCTGCCTCCAACTCAGACGCAGACGTAGACGAGCTGTGTCCTTTTCTCCCACAAGCAGTATCTCATTGGCGATGAACCTTGTCTTTCGTAAGCGAGTCCGTGAATCCAAGCCTAATTGCCAGCTCAGCCAGATACGTGCGATCCGATCTCGAGGCGAGGTGCCCACTCATTCCTTAGTTTAATGGTAATACTGAGACACGCATGTCGCCATTGAGTCAGAGCGCCTGAAGATGAGCCCTCCACGCGGTGACATATGCACATAAACGTAGCATAGTACAAATGTCCTCGAGCAATACAAACCAGAGACACAGCATGGTCGACCACATCGACAGTCGATCGAAACCCCGAAGCAACGGTGGCAGATCTGAAACAGACCATGTGAGCTAACTTAGCGAGAACCAACGGAACCTTCTCCTATCAAGACACGCAGAAACGAAGCTATCGCTGGGTTAGTCTCAGAGCAAGACGCTCATAGACTAGCGAAGCCAGAAGTTGATGCTTAGACAAAATCCACCATATCCAATGCTGTTCTGCATTAGCCTACATCCCAGAAGCTCGGCCGCGGGTGGCCAAGGAGACAATGTGGGCTGAGCAGAAATAGGACAGAGCAGGTGTCAGGAAGTTTCATTGTGGGAGGAAGCTAATCCCTTTGCACAGCAGCAGATGAGATGTCGATGTTGATGGCGATTCTAACAAATTGCAAGCCAGTGCAGTATGCACATGGTGCATATCATACAGGTACCCAGGGAAGATCCTGCGATCCTGAGTTGGCGAGGCGATGTTTCCCTAAACCACCTCAATGATTTCGAAATTCTAACAATCTTCAGTGAAGTCATTTCACATGGCAAAGTTTTCGGTGAGCTTGTTCGCACAGAGCACACAACACCAATATGATATACGCCTTTTAAAGAATCTGCATAGTAAGCACGTTTATCAGATTAAGACCAAGATAAGACCATGAAAGTATGAAAGCACAGCAAACAAACAAGAAAGCCCATCGAATAGAACGAAAGCAAAGCTTGACCCTTCGCATCAGCCCCACCGGGCTCCTGATTTTCCGTTAGTGTTTGGATATGGTGCGAAGCGACTTCTCCTGTTTGCATCACCCCCAGCAGAAAGATATTTATTCGCAGCTGCTCCAGCACCTCTTGCGAGAGATGAAGACGACGCCACGACAGCATTCCTTGAGGTTGCGGATGAGGTGAAATCAATGCGCGCACGCTTCCCTGCTGTTTGGGCGACCGCTTGCTTTTCCTCGCGCTTCTTCTGCTGTTCGGCTATATAGTATTGGCGTGTATATAGACGCCCACAGGCCAATGGCAACAAGTAGAAATGTAAAGGAAAGGCCGAAGCATCAGCACTACCTTTGAGTAAACAAAGATGCGACGAACCGATGTGCTCTGCATACCACTCCTCCTTCACGTCCGTCGGGTTCCATATTTCCTCAGGGAAATTTGTCGCGCGTTCGTTGACATCGACAAACTCAACGAGCTTCGCGTAAAGGTGGGGGTTACGGAACGCGCGGTTCGCCATAAGCGAGTCGTTGAAGTGACGTGGAGAGTCAGGATCGCACTTGAGCTCATGAAATTTTGCGAGCTTGGCCTGCGCAATGGGCGGTCTCGGTCTCTGTCATGCAAACTAAGACCGACGACCGACGACGCACCTCAAGCTCAGGATCGCATTCCTCATCCGGCTCCGGCGGAATGCCCCAGTCCAGCATATCGGGAATCGACGGCGGACGTAGTAGTGCGCGTATCCTCGTTAACTCATCTTGCTCGCTCCTCTGCTCCGGGCTGTGGCTTCTTGGCGGCGTCGTTCCACACGAGGAAGCTTGGACAGAAAAAGAGGTGGCGGCTGTGTTCGATGCACCGATCGCAATTGTGCTACCCGCGTCCTTTGCGATGGAGGCCTCGGTCAATGGCGAGTGCCGCCGGGTGTTCAATTTGCGGTTCGGGGGTTTGCGTACGACAGCTCCGGCGAGCTGCTGATTTGTGCGAGTTGATGATGAACTCGGCGTCAAACCTGATGAGACATCTCAAATTAGGTTTCCATGCAGAAAACGGAATTATGTTCAGACGTACGTTCTGCTGAAGCGTGAGCAGCTTGGTTAAACTTGTGGTCCTGGCGCAGACGGAAAGAAAGTCCCAGAAAGAGGGAAACGGGCGGAGATAACGCTGGCGATAATGACTCTCACATTGACTGTGCTGTTCCGTAGCCGATGTCTCGACAAGGAGGCGGCATTTTTATCTTCAGACTCGCTCGTCGAATCGTCGTCGTATGCGACCAGGCCTGTAATGGGGCGATTGCCGTCAGCGTTGACAGGATGGCTGGTTGACAAACTGCTCACCGTTCATAGTAAAAGATACCCCGGTTTCTCGATTCAGGTAGCCCGTAAGATGTTCTGTCCCGCTATTAGGATGTCGACTACAATTTCAGCTATGCCTTCGTCACTGCTGTACATGTGTCGAGGAAGTCCGCGGGTTACTCATGTCACAAACTGTCACGCATGACATGTACATCTCTTCAGCCTCTAGATTTCGTACTTCCACTCATTTCTATCTTTTTGAAACCTTCTCTGCCTCAGACTCCAAGAAACTGTGCTATTGATTCTATTGGACCTCTTCTTGGGAAAAGGGACATCGCCATCTGTTCAGACGACAAAAGACTCATAGCTGCACACTTGCTCTTCATTTCGCCATGACCATAATCCGCACTGATCTTCAAGCTACAAGCTTCAAGTCCTCCATGCGGTCGAGAGCTTGACTCCGATATCTGAGGTTAAATTTTGTTGACCTATACCGTAAATCAGGCCGTGATCCGTGTCATCCCATGCACGCGAGCGTATAAATTCACAGGTTCATATAACTGAGGAGTCTTGAAACCCGTACATAACTACTGGATCTGACTCGCTGGTGTATTTCTTGCTCTGTCGGAGCTGGTCTCAAGAGGTCGTGGTATGTTTGTTTTTTTCGACATTTTTTGCAAACTTCTGTGGAGATGTTGTCTATAACACAGGAGACCTTATACGTATCTACTCACCTTAACATCCAAGGAGTGGTAAACTTCTCCCTTCAACGGTCTCATGCGTTGAAATTGCGTCGAAGCGGTGAGCGTCAAGAGTTCGGTGTGGCAATGTCGCTCTTAATCGCCGGCAAGCCCGAACATATTATGCCTTAGCTTAAGCTCGGGCTTCTCGGACTGACTGTGTTCGAGTTCGCTCAAATAGCGCAGTGTAACCCAATCGTCCTTGTCGGAGCCGTGCTCAAAATTAGGCAAATCCTACGGCGAGCCCATTGGCTTCGACTCTGGCTTGTGCGTCTTCCTGCTCTAAATATGAATTTAGATTATTTCTTGCCGACAACATTATAGTATACCCGTTCCTGCACCCGACTCGAATTTTCCGACCTTCGAAATCACCGTGAACGACACGAAGCCAATCTGAGGCTACTGCACAGTTCAATCCGCCGAACGCATCACACTGCCAGCCCGGCATGATATTCGCAATAAATGCGGCCACGTCCGAAAATAACACATTCTCCACCTTCCTCGCCAACGCAAAGGCGTCCACCGTACAGAACACTAGTTCAACCTCATCCTCGTCTTTGTCGCCACCTCAACCTCGGCATCTTGGTCCGGCGCGCCCGCGTCGACGAGCGCTGCGTACCCAGCTACTCATACGATCGTTGCCGGCGGGAATGCCGGCTTCACCTACAGTCCGCCGAACATCACTGCCAACGTGGGCGATAAAGTAAGTGACAATATACATGTATAATCGTGACAAAGCTCATACCACGTTTTCCAGGTATTCTTCTCGTTCAGGCAAAAAAACCACACAGTCACCCAAACATCGTTCGATCCGCCATGCCACGAAATCGCCGACTCTTCTAACCCGCTGGTCCACGGATTCGATTCTGGCTTCATGGTGTCGCCCCGAACTCCATGAACTTCCCGAACTTCACCATTGTCGTAAACGACACGAAGCCGATATGGGGCTACTGTCGCCAGCGGACCGCAAACTTCAGCCACTGCGGCTTCGGCATGATCTTCTCAATCAATGCAAACCCGCATACGGAGAAGTCGTTTGATGC
The DNA here is from genome assembly GCA_021029095.1 of Phellopilus nigrolimitatus. Lineage (NCBI taxonomy): Eukaryota > Fungi > Basidiomycota > Agaricomycetes > Hymenochaetales > Hymenochaetaceae > Phellopilus > Phellopilus nigrolimitatus. The sequence goes on from JAJOHG010000121.1 coordinate 37,859, forward strand.
GTTCCGGCAGCTCGCCGTGCACCAGAACGGCTCAGGTTATATGGATCCGTTCGGTAACATCATTACGTCATCCGCGACTGCGTATGGCTCTGCGTCCGGGTCTGGCTCTAAGAACGCACAGGGCCTCGACACACTCAGCCCGGATGGCACAGAATCTGGCTCTTGGTACGATAAGCTGAACATACTTTTGGACACCTATGCACCGGTAGCACTCGGGTTTCTGGGCGGCACGCTTGTGCTGCTACTCGCAGTGCTCGTCATCGGCATAATGCTTCGCAGGCACTCATCTCAAGCCGCCGCACGCAGCGTTAACCCAAGTTACCGTCCTGTCCCGCTCGATATGCCGTCTTCGAAAATAATGTTTGACGGTTCACATGATTATGAGGAGCCACGCTACAGCGACCGATAACATACCGTATAAATATCTACTTCTGTGTGATCGTCTTCGACAAGTGGGGACGGAATACATTATGCTCTATAATTGCGTATCCTTTATTTTTTCTTCTTTCTTTCTTGTAAGCGGACAATAAAGACGATACGTGACACGAGTTAGAAGTTATCTTTAAATCTGTGTCATCGACATAGGATTTTGTCAATGTAAACATCAGTTTACTTTGTATCTGAGCATTTAGATTGGCATCCATAGATAATACTTGACGAGTTGTCTACGCATGATGAGACGAAGTAATTACTATTCGGTAGCTTGTTGCACAAAGCTAGCTCCGAACTTCTTTAAAGGCAATTCCTCCAGAGCAGTCATAATATCCTGGGGAATATATCCGCAGTCGAAAATGTAGAGAGTTTCCAGCCGCGTCTTCTCGAACAGCAAGACATTCATACTGACAGACCTCAGTAAATTCACAAAATCGAATATATCACAAGAAACAAGGGCAAGGAACTCAAGTCCCATCAGTGCATGCAGTGCTTGCGCATGATGAGTGTACCGTCCCTCGAGGAACGGTTGTATGAGTTCTTCACCAAGGGAGCAATTCTCAAGGGTCAGATGCTTAACGCCCCTGCACACCGCAAGACAACCGAGTAAATCGAGACTATGGCAGTCCATATTGTTGAGTGCAATGATGCGGAGCGGCGGGGTAGAGCGGCGGAGGAATTGTAGAAGGTGGTCCCAAGTACGCTCCACTGGGAAATTGGGAGCGGGGAGCAGTCCGTCAAGCTCAAGTTGTTGTAATGCGGGTGCAATGATCGAGTCGAGCAGAGGTCCAATATCCACAACGTCTTGCCACACGAGCAAGAGCGTACGCAGACTATAGAGCGTATTAATCGTTTCGACATCCGCACCCGCGGAGCGGCCCAGTCTCATCGCGCAGTGCTCAAGGCGTGGAAAATTCGAGAGTACGATCTGGCACTCTTCGACTGAAAAGAGGACATGATTATAGGTGTCTCGCAAATCAAGATGTGTGAGGTATGGTCCGAGGTTGACATGACCTTCTAAGCCGTAAACAATATTTGCACATTTGTTGATATTAATCTGCACAGAGCCTGGAAATGGACGATCGGAACAGGCAGATGGATTCGCCCAGGAGTATTTCTCAGAAACACAGTGAAATCTGACACCCCGCGATGCAGTCGTGACAAGAGCAGCCCTTAGTTCCATACTTTCTGAAGCAATCGATGCCTTGTTCTCAACTGCCGTACTGATGAAGCTTTTTACGGAGCGAAGAATGTTTTCAGGTGATTGAAGGCGAGGATGTTCGTGGAAGTCAATGTCGACAACAAGCGGACAATTCTGAGCACGAGCTTGAGCAGCTGAGAAGGCTTGTCTAGACAGCCAATATAATACGAATCAACGGCCAGTCTCAAGCGCGTCCAGAGATGCGGAGAGTGCAAGGCTACTTCACGCCAGTACGAGCAGACATGACTTAGATCCAGCACGGAATACGGAGGCGCTCGAAAGTTTCGATTCTCATATGTAGGGCAGCACCATGAGAATACCTCTGCTAGGAGCTCATGAGGAAGGCTTCTGATGAGCTTACCAAGTTTGCTTCTGTTTGAATCCCGATTAAAAGGTGTGCCTCTTTCCACATCTCCGATGGTTCGGCTGTATGTTGAATTTGAGGCATCTTTGTGCGCGTTGAATTGCCATTTAGGCTGGAGCATGCAATTTGCACTGCGGAGGCTCTTTAAAACAATGAAAAGAGCATGCAACTTTATAAATGGTCACTTACAACAAAGAGCGTAGGAGATTTGAAATAAACGAGTGTGGCGCCCTCCAGGGAGCGAGTTAAAGTCTGTACAAAGCATATGGAAAAGTCAGCCTGCGAATGCGGAGAAGCTGCCGACTAGGTGAGAGCACAAACCAGTGAGTTGATGTGGCAACTGCAGAAGCTCCTCCCGTTACTTATGCCATCGATATCTTCTCGGGCAGCAAAGTGAACGAAGTACTGCCTTTTATGGGCTTTTATATTTCTAATTTCTGCACTTTTATTATATTTTATTACATCATGCGTAAATAAACGTCACGTGCCTAGCCCATCAACTATATTTTCACTTTTCACTTTATTATTAAAAAGAATATTATAAATCAGGAATACATCTCGTGACGGGAGTCACGGGACGTGTGTATGTGGCCTCAGGTATCTTTGCTTCTCTCGAAATCCGTCGCTGTTTACACATGTCTTTGCTCCGAACCGCTCACCTTTGCTTTTTAGAAGACAATATCAGATAATAATAGTTTTAGCGTTTATTGCAATGCACCATCACTGTTATGCGTATAAAAAAACAGCGTTTTCAATACTCCGGAAACAACTCTCCCGTTGTTACCCTTTCTCTTAGCTTCTCACACTCATTCATTCATTCCATACAGCCTATACGAGTTTCATACAATCCCCTCATTATCCTATTTCAGAAACAACACGCTCCTTACTTCACTGGTTTTGCATGAATCGCGAGTCAGACGGTCATAACAGAACACTGGCATTTTTTCAAAAAGCAGCTGAACAAAAAAGCGAAGATGCAGCCATGTCATATTCTACAAGTTCTATAAGAACTCCATCCGTACGTTCCATGGGTGAGATACTCTCAACCCTTCCCGAAGAGATCTTAAGTGAAATATTCTACTGGGTCTGCCCGACATTTGACGACCGTTTTTCGAGGGAGCCGATGTCCGCCTTGGTTCTCAGCCACGTCTGCCGCCTATGGCGTGAAGTCGCCTTCACCACGCCCAAAATCTGGACGTGCGCAAACCTCAAAGCGCCGCGGCAGTCCATCGCGTCTCCCGTGGCGCTGACGAAGCTGTGGATCTCCAACTCGAAAAGTTGCCCGCTGGTCATCGACCTCGACCTTTCGCAGTTCGCGTCGTATAAGAAGCCGGACTCCGTCCTCCCGACTGTCAAGGAGTTGACTGCTCTCGCTGCGCAGGCGAAGCCGTCGCTCCTGTCGACGGACACGATACCGCTCACCGTGACCGTGCAGCCATCCGTCCACGTCAAATTCCCCCACCTAGTTGAAGAATACTACTGGTCCAGGGATGAGATCGGGAAATACGCCCGGAGCACGCTGCAGCTGCGTATTTTGACGAAGCCATGTTTCTCTCTCGGCATGGAGGGCCACAAGGACTTCGCGCCGTACCTCGTGCACCTCGATCTTCGCGACCACGAAAACCGTATTGGCCTGACTACGGACGAGTGCCTCGGCATGATGAGGTTCTACGGCAACCTGCGGCATGTGGCTCTCCGGATAGAGCACACATCTGACGACACGCATGCGACACATACGCTTGCCAACCTGAAGACGCTTTGTCTGTCGTGGAAAGATGCGGGAAGCCCTGCGCCCGTGCTCGACTGCCTGCACGCGCCGAACCTGGAGTGTCTCGAGCTCAATGGTGTTCTTGCGCCGGCGGACTTCACGTTTGGCGGCCGATGGGACCATCTCCTGAATTTCCTCGCGCGTTCCGCGCCGCCGCTCCGCTCACTAGACCTCTACAAGCTTCGCTGTGACGACATAGACATCCTCGCATGTTTGGCGTGCTGCAACGGCATAGAGCGCCTGTGGCTCCAAGAATGTACCATAGACGAGCTCCTGGTGAGTGAGTTTCTCGTTGGGCGCCATCTCCGCGTCGAGGAAGCACAGCATAATCCATGGTCGCTCAGAACTCTTGGGCTTGTGCGCTGTGCTGGTTTCGATGCAAAGCGCTTCTTCAGGGAGTTCTGTCTCTCCGGGCTTGTGTGGCAAGGCAACAAGCTGGATGACTTGTACATCTCCGACTGCAACGTTCACGAAGGTATTCCGAAGACGCTGCACCTTCTCAGAACGCGATTTGAGACAGGAGAGTACGATTCCCTGGCCTGACGGTGCGGAGCAGCCGACTTTGCAAGACATTCAACCAATATAAATCTGTGAGCGCGTAGCAAAGCGAGGTCCGGCAAAGCACCGCCTCGCAGATTTAGAAAACATTTGGGCCGCAACTGCAAGCTCAGCTACGCATCCCGCTGATTTTTCTTCTTGAAGCAGTCTCAAACCAGACGAGGCGCATCACCCGTTGACGGCCGAGCCGTTCTGATCCGTGCACTGCAACTAGACCGCGCATTTGGGCTCCAGGTCCACCGGCTGGTCGCCCGCATCCCGAAGCTGCGCAGCGACATCGTGCTTTTGGACTGCCGGCGCAGTAAAGTTCCACACTGTCGTGCCGTTGTCCGCATGCGTCTCATGATCCTAGATAACTCCAGAGTAAACAAGTTTTCCACGAAAGGTCTACCTGAGAGAATAGCCTGCGCCAAAAAAGTATTGCTTCCCTGCGCGGATTCATGGAGACTCCTTGAGAAACGTATCCGTGGACTGATTAAGCGTTTCAGCTATGATGATAAAAGGTCGTGTCAGCGTCCTTTCAAGTAATAAATAGCCAAGAAATTAATAATGAACGCACCAGCATACCACGGTGCCGCTCTGCGCCTGTCTGCTCCAGCATCTAGCAGGGTCTATCGAGTCGCTCGTCCAGTCCGCAATCATTCCCCAGCGGAACGGTGAGATACTCATCCCGACGACCTGGTCCTGGTTTATGGCGATGCTTTCCTCGTTCTTCAGGACGTCCAGTCAGAGTCTTTGGTGGCGGAAAGCGGCAGGTCCAAGAGTAATTATAATCAGTTTCCGTTGTGATGTGTAAAATCTAGCAGTAGCGGGCACATACGTTTGTGCCAATAAGCAGCGACGACTCGATAAACGCCCACGCGGTGAAATGAGAGTTGGGCTCGTCGGCAATCATATCGCTATTATTACTAAGAGAGCGTGCTGTATGTACAGTTTCGGTGACTGAGTTTCCCACGATGTCTAGGTCAAGCAATCCACGCTCTCCACGGACCAATAGAGGATTTACGCACTGTTGTAGCCCATGACTAGATTATGTCCGTGTTAGATATGTAGATTGTATGAGCACCTCTAGTTAGGTGTTCTTGCACTATCTCACGATTAATCGGCCTCGAGGGGTGTGTCTCTCCTATCTTATCCCTCCTTTCCTTTCCTTACTGATTATCATTGTTTTGATGAACTGCGCGGGGCCAGCGCATACCAGCTCGGAAACTCCATTGGCGTGCTGCGCCAGTACCGCGTGCTCGTGCACGAGCTGAACAGGCTCGACGTGCTTGCGGACCTCTCGCACGTGTCCGACGCGACCGCCGCGCAGGCGCTCGCCATCGCGCATGCGAACGGCGCGCCCGTGTTATGGAGCCACTCCTCCGCGCGCGCCATTCACAGCATGTCGCGCAACGTGCCCGACGCGCTCCTCAAGCAGCTCGGCGCGCCGGAGAAGTACCACACCGGGCGCGACGGGAAGGGCCGGAACAGGACCGACGGCGTCGTGATGGTCAACTTCGCCCCGTTCTTCGTCGCGCCCGACGGCGAGGCGACTCTCGAGCGCGTTGCGGACCACGTAGAGCACATTGGGAAGGTAGCGGGCAAGGAGCAGTGGGTGTTTTTGTCTCTCACTGCTTTGTTGGTATCAGGCTGACCTGATGTGGACAGCGTCGGCTTGGGCAGCGACTTCGACGGCATCGGCAGCGTGCCCGAGGGCCTCGAGGACGTCTCCAAGTACCCCGCGCTCGTGCGTCCCGTCTACCTCTTTTCGGCACTCGCATCCCTTACTGATCTCTTACTGGTTTGTGCACACAGATCGCGGAGCTCCACGCGCGCGGCTGGTCGCGCCGCGAACTTGCGGGGCTCGCGGGCGGGAACCTCCTGCGTGTCTTCGAGGGCGCGGAGCGCGCTGCGCATGTGATGCAGCGTGCCGGTGCGCGCCCTGCGATGGATCTATGGGAAGCGGCCGGACTTACCGGTGTACAGGGAGGATCTGTAGGTGGTTTTTGTTTGATGTGTTGCCTGAGTTGGAGCGTGGTTTGCTGTAAATTAAAGTGTGATCTAGGTGATTATACATAGTATCTTTCTCTTGCTGGTCATCTTGCGGACATTTATCCATTTTTGTAGGTCGTAAAAGCTTGAGCAGCCTAGAAAATACAAAATGTGAATAGGAATTTCAAATCAAAAAATACTCGCTGCATTAGGGCAGATAACGAAGTTGACGTCTCATGTAGACAGAAAAGAAAGAAGCATCAAGATATGATAAACAGACGCGCGGATGAACAGGCCTGTTGTACAAAGAACGCGGGCTGTGCGCGCTGGGTGCGGAGTCCAAGCTCGACACCAAGCCCGCAGTGGCGTGCAGGCTGGGTTGGCGAAGATGTGTGTGAGTCCACTCGTCGCGAGGCTATGTGGAAAACCACAGGTGGCCATAAAGCAGAGGTGAGGAAGCAAATATTCAGCTTGTCACATGCATGTTCGCGGAAAGCGGCAATTCCGCGTGTCCTCTCTCTGAATCCCACTTTATCTTATTTTATGGGGAAACCTCAGCCCATTCGCTGATCATGTATTCTTGGTAGGTAGCAAGGCATAGCTAACATCTACAATGTCTACTATTTTCTCCCCCTTTGTCTCCATCATGCTTCAGTTGACATACACGGTCCTGTCTACACCTGCACCAAAACCTAAAGCTCGAGGATAACTTCTGCAGGCTCGTCAGCGCTGGCACGCTTGATTGCCTCCTCCAACTCTTCCACGCTCACATTGCGCCCAAGAAATGTGTTAACCTTCTTGAGCCATGCTGCATACCACTCCTCAGACTTTCCAATGTCTTCCATGATGTCGATATTAAAAGACATGATATCCATCCGGTTCACTTCCTTGCATTTTCTGAACTTGATGGCAGAGTGGAAACGAGCTGTTGTACCAGTGGACAGTATGAATTCATTTGATTCCATGCTTCTAATGGTAGTCTGCCGAGCAGCGAGAGTGTCCGATATGAAAAGAGGATAACAAGGTTCGCAAGTAGTAATTATTGACATTATTTTGGTTTCTTCTTTCTTGCCCGTGAAGACAAGGTAAACAGAAAAATTGTCGAACTCCTTCAAGGATGACTTCAAAGTTCATAGACATCGACATATTGGCCGTAAGCACCTATAAAAAAGTGCAGTGTGAACAAAAGAACTCACTTCTTTGAAATGCATGGTGTTGTATTTGTTGTTGTTGTAACTTGTAAGTCTGCGTTCTGATGCTCTGGGATACTCACATTGAGCAGGTTTATATAGGGCTGCACAATAACATTGCAAGGAGTCAAGTTTGCGCTAGGATGACCTTTGTTGCTCCTTGGAGGAATGAAAATGCACCACTTGTGGTAACCATTGCGGATGAGTAGATACTTGGAGCATGTATCCAGGGCACTCGTTGTCGTGCCGCCAACAGTTGCTAAATTGCAAGCGCAAAGTAAAGTACAAAAACATCAGTACTAGAGAAGTGCAACCCCGTTACCGGGCTGGATGGCCTTTCCATCCTCCTTGTGGCGGGAGCAAAATGCAACAGATGGATAATAACTTTGGATGTTTTGTCGCAAAACAGTAAAAGTGTGCAGATAACTTTGCATCCGGAAGAGAAGAAAGGAGATCCACCTGAATGATCATAGCAGATTTGACATTCTGCCTCGCATTGCAGTGCAATGGCGATGCATAGGTTTACATTGTACAATGCATAACCCCATTTACTTGTGTACCATTTTCTATACGATATTCAGCCAGGATTTGTTCTCAAGACCCTCAATTTTGATGCAAAGTTGTCGTTAGATTGTCCATTGGGTTGCATGCCCGGTTTCCAAGGCTCCTGGCTTTGCACAGAGGTGACTCCCTCGAAACCACTGTATTCAATGTTCCATAGAAATTTATAGAATTTAGCAAAGGAAAGGGAAAGAGAAGGGTGAGCGATTGCTGTAGTACACTACTTGCGGATACAGAGAAAGACAGGACGGGTATCGGGCTCCGAGGCATGCGAAAAGGCAAGCTGAGCTGAGAGGTCGACTGTGTCTTCGCGTCCTCTGCTTCTTCCGCTCCGCCTCCCACTCTGTTATTCGTCCGTACTCCAATCAAAGAAGGAAATGAGAAAGCTACGAGCAATACATTGTTCGGCCAACATACTTGAGGACGATTCTCATTTCCCCTGGAAGACAGGATAATATTCAGACGCAATTGCGGCGGTCTTGTCCCCGATATTGCTTGGTGTGTGCGGTCAAGGCCGCCGGGTGGAATTGTATGCAGGAATGGAGCAGAGGGTTGCCGGGCGAGCGTGGGATGCGTGTGTGTGTGTGTGAACGACGGCTGTAAATACTGATTAGTTAGTAAGTATATCATGAAATAACAGAAACAGTCAACTCACCTAATCCGCTCCATTTTCGCGAGCACGGAGAGCAAGGATGAGGACCCGTTCGCGGCGTGCACGCAATCTGCGCACCAATACCAAGGCTCCCTTGCTCCCGTTCGCCACCACCGTCGACAAGCGTATCCTCATCGACATCCCCCATCCCCGCTCTCTCCAATAGCAGATGCGACAAACTGGGTGCGTGAGACTGCACATGCGGGCGAGGAAGTGTGTGCAAGAAAGAGCCGCGGATGTGCTGATCGCACAGGGAGATAGAGTTGATATAAAACGGTGTCAGCAGGCGCGTTCTGGCTTGCTGCTCTGCTAATTGTGTCTGCGTGCGGCCGGTTTGATTGTCAACTGAGAGCGCGTCTCGACGCGCCGTCATGAGCGCCGGGCAACTGACGCATGCTAGTTTTGGCCCGCAAAGTGCACAGCGAACTGCGAATGTGCAAGCGCATAGTGCAACGAGCAGTACGCGAGGATCTGCACCAGCATGTCAGTAAAAGATGCGAAAGAATAGAAAAGAGGGGCATTGTACTGTTGGAATTTCTGCGAACCCTCAAAAACTGTTTCGGGGTAACGGACATATCGGGTAGATTAGTAAGCAAGTAGCATATAGGCTGACGGTCTGTATCTTGCAATCTATCGCGTTTGCCCACGGCCCACCACAGCCAACGGGTCAAACGGACTCCACTGTGTGCGACTGCTGGCGACCTCGCCCCTCGTATTTCAACATGTACCGCCGCTGGCAGCCGTCTCAGCTATTACAAGTATCGTCCGATGCAATGCTGGCGCCGCGACAAGCCTGCCGCCCAGCGCTCGTACTTGCACTCCACTGCGATGCGTACAGATCCCTTGCGCTTATGTACGTGCATCATGACCGCTCCTCTCGCCAGCGCACGGTCCCCCGCATCCAATGGTGTGAGCGTGGCATGCCGCGCGTGTCCACTGTTTCGTCGAGCCTTCAATGAGCCCTCCATCTCCTCCGGCGCGAAGGGCCAACGCTCGACGCCGGCGGGTGGGAGTAAACTCAGTAGAGCGTGGCGGGGATCGGTGCTCATTCTACTTCCGCTTTTGGCCTCTGCTTGATGCGCCATATTCCAAAGCTTCCCTCATACATATCTGACGCGGCCATTTTCTGGTCGTGGGCTACAACGGTGCGTAAATCATCTATTCTGCAGAATCGAAATACATGTACGGTCCACTTCAGAGCGTGGAGCGTGGATTGCTTACGTAGTATGCGAGCGGCGGCGCATCGACGGTGATCGTAAGAAACTCAGTCACCGAGTTGTACATGCTCAGCGTCTGATCGTCCTCTCATTGCGGCTTGAAATGTATACAAATTTCACATCGAAATAATTGCACGCTCTCTTAGTAATAATAGCGATATGATTGCCGACGAGCCCAACTCTCATTTCACCGCGTGGGCGTTTATCGAGTCGTCGCTGCTTATTGGCACAAACGTATGTGCCCGCTACTGCTAGATTTTACACATCACAACGGAAACTGATTATAATTACTCTTGGACCTGCCGCTGTCCGCCACCAAAGACTCTGACTGGACGTCCTGAAGAATGAGGAAAGCATCGCCATTAACCAGGATCAGGTCGTCGGGACCCGTTCTTCTGGGGAATGATTGCGGACTGGACGAGCGACTCGATAGACCCTGCTAGATGCTGGAGCAGACAGGCGCAGAGCGGCACCGTGGTATGCTGGTGCGTTTACTATTAATTTCTTGGCTATTTATTACTTGAAAGGGCGCTGACGCGGCCTTTTATCATCATAGCTGAAACGCTTAATCAATCCACGGATACAATTTCTCAACCTCAAGGAGTCTCCATGAATCCGTGCAGGGAAGCAATACTTTGTTGCGCAGGCAGTTTTCTCATGTAGACCATTCGCGGAAGACTTGTTCACTCTGGACGAATAACAGAGTAGGAGGCGGTGCGGAACAAGCAGAGGACACTGAAAAAGAGGATGCTGGCGGAGACACAGTCTACCTCTCAGCTCAGCTTGCCTTTTCGCATGCCTCGGAGCCCGATACCCGTCCTGTCTTTCTCTGTATCCGCAAGTAGTGTACTACAGCAATCGCTCACCCTTCTCTTTCCCTTTCCTTTGCTAAATTCTATAAATTTCTATGGAACATTGAATACAGTGGTTTCGAGGGAGTCACCTCTGTGCAAAGCCAGGAGCCTTGGAAACCGGGCATGCAACCCAATGGACAATCTAACGACAACTTTGCATCAAAATTGAGGGTCTTGAGAACAAATCCTGGCTGAATATCGTATAGAAAATGGTACACAAGTAAATGGGGTTATGCATTGTACAATGTAAACCTATGCATCGCCATTGCACTGCAATGCGAGGCAGAATGTCAAATCTGCTATGATCATTCAGGTGGATCTCCTTTCTTCTCTTCCGGATGCAAAGTTATCTGCACACTTTTACTGTTTTGCGACAAAACATCCAAAGTTATTATCCATCTGTTGCATTTTGCTCCCGCCACAAGGAGGATGGAAAGGCCATCCAGCCCGGTAACGGGGTTGCACTTCTCTAGTACTGATGTTTTTGTACTTTACTTTGCGCTTGCAATTTAGCAACTGTTGGCGGCACGACAACGAGTGCCCTGGATACATGCTCCAAGTATCTACTCATCCGCAATGGTTACCACAAGTGGTGCATTTTCATTCCTCCAAGGAGCAACAAAGGTCATCCTAGCGCAAACTTGACTCCTTGCAATGTTATTGTGCAGCCCTATATAAACCTGCTCAATGTGAGTATCCCAGAGCATCAGAACGCAGACTTACAAGTTACAACAACAACAAATACAACACCATGCATTTCAAAGAAGTGAGTTCTTTTGTTCACACTGCACTTTTTTATAGGTGCTTACGGCCAATATGTCGATGTCTATGAACTTTGAAGTCATCCTTGAAGGAGTTCGACAATTTTTCTGTTTACCTTGTCTTCACGGGCAAGAAAGAAGAAACCAAAATAATGTCAATAATTACTACTTGCGAACCTTGTTATCCTCTTTTCATATCGGACACTCTCGCTGCTCGGCAGACTACCATTAGAAGCATGGAATCAAATGAATTCATACTGTCCACTGGTACAACAGCTCGTTTCCACTCTGCCATCAAGTTCAGAAAATGCAAGGAAGTGAACCGGATGGATATCATGTCTTTTAATATCGACATCATGGAAGACATTGGAAAGTCTGAGGAGTGGTATGCAGCATGGCTCAAGAAGGTTAACACATTTCTTGGGCGCAATGTGAGCGTGGAAGAGTTGGAGGAGGCAATCAAGCGTGCCAGCGCTGACGAGCCTGCAGAAGTTATCCTCGAGCTTTAGGTTTTGGTGCAGGTGTAGACAGGACCGTGTATGTCAACTGAAGCATGATGGAGACAAAGGGGGAGAAAATAGTAGACATTGTAGATGTTAGCTATGCCTTGCTACCTACCAAGAATACATGATCAGCGAATGGGCTGAGGTTTCCCCATAAAATAAGATAAAGTGGGATTCAGAGAGAGGACACGCGGAATTGCCGCTTTCCGCGAACATGCATGTGACAAGCTGAATATTTGCTTCCTCACCTCTGCTTTATGGCCACCTGTGGTTTTCCACATAGCCTCGCGACGAGTGGACTCACACACATCTTCGCCAACCCAGCCTGCACGCCACTGCGGGCTTGGTGTCGAGCTTGGACTCCGCACCCAGCGCGCACAGCCCGCGTTCTTTGTACAACAGGCCTGTTCATCCGCGCGTCTGTTTATCATATCTTGATGCTTCTTTCTTTTCTGTCTACATGAGACGTCAACTTCGTTATCTGCCCTAATGCAGCGAGTATTTTTTGATTTGAAATTCCTATTCACATTTTGTATTTTCTAGGCTGCTCAAGCTTTTACGACCTACAAAAATGGATAAATGTCCGCAAGATGACCAGCAAGAGAAAGATACTATGTATAATCACCTAGATCACACTTTAATTTACAGCAAACCACGCTCCAACTCAGGCAACACATCAAACAAAAACCACCTACAGATCCTCCCTGTACACCGGTAAGTCCGGCCGCTTCCCATAGATCCATCGCAGGGCGCGCACCGGCACGCTGCATCACATGCGCAGCGCGCTCCGCGCCCTCGAAGACACGCAGGAGGTTCCCGCCCGCGAGCCCCGCAAGTTCGCGGCGCGACCAGCCGCGCGCGTGGAGCTCCGCGATCTGTGTGCACAAACCAGTAAGAGATCAGTAAGGGATGCGAGTGCCGAAAAGAGGTAGACGGGACGCACGAGCGCGGGGTACTTGGAGACGTCCTCGAGGCCCTCGGGCACGCTGCCGATGCCGTCGAAGTCGCTGCCCAAGCCGACGCTGTCCACATCAGGTCAGCTTGATATCAACAAAGCAATGAAACACAAAGACACCCACTGCTCCTTGCCCGCTACCTTCCCAATGTGCTCTACGTGGTCCGCAACGCGCTCGAGAGTCGCCTCGCCGTCGGGCGCGACGAAGAACGGGGCGAAGTTGACCATCACGACGCCGTCGGTCCTGTTCCGGCCCTTCCCGTCGCGCCCGGTGTGGTACTTCTCCGGCGTGCCGAGCTGCTTGAGGAGCGCGTCGGGCACGTTGCGCGACACGTCATGCACGGCGCGCGCGGAGGAGTGGCTCCACAGCACGGGCGCGCCGTTCGCATGAGATATGGCGAGCGCCTGCGCGGCGGTCGCGTCGGACACGTGCGAGAGGTCCGCAAGCACGCCGAGCCTGTTCAGCTCGTGCACGAGCACACGGCCTAGGGCGCTGGGAGGGAATCAGAAGTTTGAAATCGGGCAGATGGAGAGCCGGCACACCTGAGCCCGCCGTGCAACGGTGGCGGCGCCTCGAAAATGCCTCCCGAGTCGGCGAAAGCGTTGTGGCAGCCGTGCGTTAGGGTGAGATAGCGCACGCCTAGCGCGTGGTACTGGCGCAGTACGCCGAGCGAATTGCCGAGCTGGTGGGCGCTGGTCACGCGAATCGAATAAAATATTAATATGCAGTAAGAAAGAAAAGGGGGATGAGAGGAGAAGCCGAGACGCACCCCTCGACGCCGAGCAGACTCGCGATCCTTCCCTCGCGGATGGCCGCGCGGATGTCGGCTGCGCTCTGTGCGAACTTGAAGGTCTGAATAGATAAATATATTTACTCAATGACGGAAATGAAGACTGCGCGACAAGAAAGGGAGCGTACTCCTGGGTATTCATCGATCAACAAGCGGGCGACATCGATCTGCTCGAGGGTGTCCCTAAAGTTGTAGTAAGCATCGAGGAAGGGGGAAAGGGGAGCAGAGGGACGCGCACCGCACGCGATAGGATGGCTTGGTGAAGTCCTTGTTGTCAGGCTTGCACTCAACGAAGACCGACCTATTCAAAATTATAAGCAAACTATTAGCATTCCCGTACTAACAGCTAGGAGGAAATACGCACCAGAAGAAGCCGCCGACGCGGCCCTCGCGGAGGCGCGGTATGTCGACGTGCCCCGGCATGCGCTCGCGCAGATCGAAAGCGGAGATGTTGTTCGCATAGAGTTCGCGCACAAGGATAGGGAGGTCTGTGTGAGTAGGGTTGTTAGCATCTTGACTCGGGTGGAGTGAGCAAAAGGTCGTCCTCCTCCATCGCTATCACGTGACACTGTTTTCCGTCTAACACCCTCGACCGGACGAAATAAATTATTCTGAAGGGACGACGTTGTAGAGAAGATGCAGCTCTACAAGTTCGTCTCCTTCGAATAATTCATGTTGCATCGTGGAAGGTGCCAGGCAGTAAACACTGCCGCATAGTGGTGGAGAGTGAACGTCCAAGCTTCATAATCCACGCACCGATGTGTCCGTCCTAGCCATGCGCATGCCAACGCACATGTAAGCCATCCTGTTCCATAGAGAACAGGACCAGAGGCCACAAGAAAGACGCACGATAACAGGCGCGCGGGCCAGGATCTCCCGCGCCGCGGCGGCAGGGTCGTCGGGGAGGCCGCCGCCGAGCAGGCCGAGCGTGAGGACGAGCGCGAGGACGAAGAGCACGACGAGGCCGCACGCGGCGGCCGCGCGGCGCCGCCTGCTCGCGCGCTCCCTCTGCGCGCACTCGGCGTCTTCGGCGGGCCGCCGCCCGAGGAGCGGGGAGCGCTCGGGCTCGCGGGCGGGCGAGGCGGGGACGATGTACGGGCGCGGTAGGGAGCTCATGCTGTGGTGGAGTGTACTGGGGAGTAGTGGTAGAAGGAGAGATAGGTTGTGGCGGTCGAGGCTAAGACTGCACGTCGCACATGGACGACGGACACGCACGGTGAAGACGCGAGCCACGCCTTCTACGCTCCTTTCAGAGCAATTTCAATGTATTTTGGACTTCATCTCGCCAAAATTACTTGACAGACAGCTGCGTGATTTGGAAACCATGTCCTCATCGCGATTTTTTCTGTATGGGATTGGCCAGAAACAGCGAGAACTTTCATTTCGTCCGCTTCCCTTTCATTTCACTCTTTGGCTTCACGGTGCCCAGGCCGCAAGTGACTGCATATGTGATTTTGCATGCGTGTGCGGGACAGAGACAGGGACAGAAAACAACAACAGAGCGGGAAAATCCTATATAATGAGAGTAGAGAAAAGACCACAAAGCAACGGCGAGATAATACAAGTTATGCGACATGCAAGTCTGAGAAAGGCGAGATAGACTCTGAAAGCACCTCGTTCCACTAGTTCGTTTTGGCGCCACGGCGCCCAAGCCGAGACGCACACGCTCATTGCTTGAACTTGCCGATGACTGCATCTGCGGCATATCGCGGGATGACCTAGAATCACACACAGGCGGAAGCACATTAGCCACGCGCAAACGAGGAGGGGGAAGCAAGTGAACGCACCTTCGGGTCGTGCAGCATGTTGAACTCCTCCGTCGCGTCGCGCCCCGCGTACAGCAGGATCGCCTTCTCCCCGCCAGGGTGGTCCGGGAGGAACTGCGCGCCAAAACATAGAGTCAGCACCCCAAATCAAAACGAGTCGGAGCCTCGCAGCCACGCACCTTCGTCACGTCGAGCACCTCCCCGTTGACGATCACCCAGATGTCGTCCTTCTTGTTGTGCTGAGCGACCTCCGCGGCGGTGTACTCCCCGCCCGCTGCCTTCTTCTCCTCCGTCTTCTCTTCCTTCTTCTCCTGCGCCGCCGCTGGCGACGCCTCGCCCGTCGGCGCCGCTGCAGGTGCTGCAGGGCCCGGCGCGGACGCGGGGTTAGCAGCAGCAGTAGCAGGCGGAGATGAGGGCGCCGCCTGGCCGGCCCACGAGAACGACAGGTCGACCTTGCCCTGCTCGGGCGAGATGCGGATCGTCGTCGCGAGCGGCGCGGCGCCGCCGCCGAGGTGGCCCGCGACCGCGCCAAGGCGGGCCTTTGCCTTCTCCGCGTCGCCGAGCTCGCTCTGGATGAGGTACGCGGCGGCGCTGTCCGCGGCGACGCGGCCGAACACGACGCAGCCGAGCAGCGACGAGCCGCCGAGGCGGTTCGCGCCGTGCACGCCGCCCGCGACCTCGCCCGCGGCGAAGAGGCCGGGGATCGGCGCGTGGTCTGTCGCGCCCGCGAGCACGCGCGACTCCGCGTCGATCTCGAGCCCGCCCATCGTGTAGTGCAGCACGGGCGTCATGAGCGCGACGTGGAACACGTCGTCCATCTTGAAGTCGCTGTTCTGGAAGAACTTCTTCCCGAACGCGTCCTTCTGCGCGCGCGCGCCCGCGGTGTAGTCCGCGAAGACTTTCGCGAGCGCCGCGGGCGGGATGCCGATCTCCTTCGCGAGGTCCGCGCCGGACTCGAAGCGCTTCATGAGCCCGCGCCCGACGTAGTGCTTGCAGTGCCACTCGATCTCCTTCGACGCCTGGCCGTTCAGCACGAGCCGGATCGGGTACTGCGGGGGAAGCCGGTGTCAATAAAGAAAAAACGACCTTGTGCCCGACCGACCGACCTTGCCGTTCTCCCAGATCTTGCCCGTGACAAAGTCGCGCGTCTGCAGCTCGTCAACGAAGCGCTTGCCCTCGTTGTCGAGCAGCAGGCCGCCGACGCCGCGCAGTGCCTCGGCCGCGAGGAACTTGACCTTCGCGTCCGGCTCGTTGGGGTCGACGAGGCCCGTCGGGTGCACCTGCACCTTCTCGAGGTCGATGCCGCTCGCGCCGACGCCCATCGCGAGCTTCTGGCCGTCGCCCGTGCAGTGCTCGCCGTTCGTCGTCGGCAGGTCCCACAGCTCGGGGCGGTACTTCTTCAGCAGCGAGTCCGCGGTGAAGTCCGCGGCGTAGCCGCCGGTCGCGAGGATGACGGGGCCGAGCGCCTCGTGGCGCGCGCCGTCGACCTCGTACTCGACGCCCGTGACGCGCGCGCCGTCCTTGAGCAGGCGGACGACCTTGGCCTTCTTCTTGATCTGCACGCGCGCGGGGTCGGACTGCGCGAGGTCCTCGAGGCGCTCCATCTGCGCGTAGGTGATGACCATGCCGGGGAACTGCGCGCCGCCGCGGTGCGTGCGCGGCTGCGAGTGGCCGCCGAGGCGCGCGACCTTGGAGAGGTCGAGCGCGAACTTGTCCTGCAGCCAGTTGACGGCGTCGCCGGAGCGCCCGGTGAGCACGCGGATGAGGTCGTCCCGCGCGAGGTCCTTCGCGGACTTTTTCGTGTCCTCGAAGAACAGCTTCGCGCTGTCTTGGATGTTTGCGTCCTGCTGCGGGCCGGTGCCTGAACCGTTGATACCAGACGTCGCCTTTGTAGAGTTGCCGCCCATGAATCTGGACAAGAGAGCATCGTTAGCAACATACGTAGAATAAGACAGCCGTTAAACGGTGCATTAGAAAAGACAATCTGAGACATGCACTCTAGGAGTTCTGTATCTTCTTAAAGGACTTTATCGCACATCCCAAAGAGCCATGTAACTGCAAACAGGAGACCTCCGACAAACCCGAATCCCGCCAAAACAGCGAAAGCCCCCTGGTAGACACGGACAAAGTCGCAGCAGTCTCTGACGGTGGCATTCACAGTCCTGAATCCAGCCGTGCGCAAGGGAAGCATCTCGTACGGATCCGACCCGTTCCGATGCTCCCGCCGTTTCGCCAACACGACACTGATGATGCCGCCCCATCGACAGCACCTCCGTCGCCGCAACCGACCGCCCATACACCAGACGACACGAAAGAACACGACCACCGAAGAAAAGGAGACAAACGACCAGAGTACTCACGGCTGCTTGTCGAGCAACAGGACGTTCGCGCCGCGCTCGAGGAGGGTGTGTGCGGCCGAGAGGCCTGCGAGACCACCGCCGACGACGATGACTTGTGCCATTTTTGTGTGCTGTTAATGTGATGAGGGGGGTGGCGGGAGTAGGTAGGAGAAGAGGACGGAGAGGGAGTTTAAGAAAGAGGGAGAATAATCACGGGATTCCGGGTAGCTTTGCGGAAAGCGTGCGGGCGTGACGCGGTACGTACTCAGTCGGATCGTGCAAGATACATGTGATAAACCCCGCACTACCTCCTGCTCCTTCCAGCAAATCATAGTTCGCCCATTATCAGGAAGAAAATTCTACCATTTATTCATGTATAAAGAAAACCCCCGTAAATTACACAAGAAGATAAAGCAGAGTGTCTCGAATATTATACGATTTTATTTGAATACTGTAAATTTCAAATATGGAGAGCCGCTCTCTGCGTCAAGTTCCGGTGGGATCATTCTGCGCCGGCCAAAGCCACGTGTTCGTGTGGTCCGCCCAACATACAGCCAAAGAAACACGGCTCATTTGCGAGGGAAAGAAGGCTCAGAAATAATCGCGAATCAATACTCAAGTCCGCCGTTGCCCGCCCTCGTCTTCTCACGAAGAAAAGCCGACACCTACTCACCAGAACCTGTTTCCGTGCATGAGATCGCTCTTGAAAGATCAGTGCATAAAAATAGGACACATACGTATAAAAAGAGCGCTTCGACGGAGGAGGCGTTTCCGCTGGTGCAGATATGCTGCGCCTTTTCCCCCCTCCGACGGCTGACCCGCTTTGTCGTATGCTCCGGCGACGGCGACCACGAAAAGCGCGCGCTATCGTACGTTTGTCAGATCTCCTGCCGGTTTGGCAGCATATGCTGAGCAAGGCGACGCGAGCTGGCCGGTGAGAGGGGAAAGTATCATAGTGAAAGCAGGAGGTCAAACATAGGTAGCTTGCTGCTTTATAATCCCCGTCGGCACGGAAATTCGAAAAAATGCCGAGCTGGCATGTCATGTCTAGTCTAAAACATCGCATTGGACAGAACCGCATGCACAGACTAGTAGGGGTCCTCCCCGGCATGCACGAAACGCAAGCGGAGCGCCGCAGGCTTCGCCGTTAATAGCGGCGTTAATGCGAGTCTCGAAACACGAGTACGTACACGAGAGAGCAGCAAAAGCACGCAACCGTCACTCGGACCACGTCTTGCTGCATGCGCGCGCGCAGGCGCCTGGGGCTCGAACGACGACTTCCCATCGAATCGGCTGGCTCGACCGGGGGCACAGAGCTGCTGCAGCTGCTGCTGCCGCAAAGCAAAGCAGCGCGGAGCGCCGTCTTAGCAGCGCACGCCCCGCCGGCTTCTCTGCGCGAATGAGAATCGGCGAGTCCCCTAGAAGAGGTGCCGCGAGCTAGCGCCTGAAGCGGAAGTGCCTATCAGAGCCCGAGGGGGCGAACAGACAGACGAGCAACTCTGCGGGGCGCATGCTGCTCCTGGTGCGCGCCGTTGCGGACCCAGTCCGCGTCCTGCAGCTTCCGGAGTCTGCTTGGCGCTTTCTGGAAGCGTGTTTTGCGGCCTGTCGGTGTTGAGACAGCGGTGCGGCAGACCTGGCTTTTCAAAAGCCCGCGCGACGAGTTCGGGTATAGCGCTCTGCAGGTCCTCGCGGACAAGAAAGGCAGGAGACATCAACTCATGCTAGCATACAGGCCCTTTGGGGAGAGAGTATCGAGCACAATAGATAGAAATCGCAACTTGGAAAACGGATGAGAGCAAGACGACAACGAAACGCGTGTCGATCTTCCGAGCTCGAGCTCGCGTGGTTTTACGTCATTTTTGGTTCGCTTTTTCGGGACATTACCTAACTGTGGCTACAGGACCGCCGATTCTGTCGCCGATCGCCGGTCGGACCCACACGACAAATGAGTCAAGTATGTAAATTGCATGTACAGGATCTCGCGACAAGTTATCAAGCTATACATGACATACATTTAGGCAAGCAAACAAATGCTAGTTCTGAGGGAACTGCATACTTCCAAAGCCCCCCAAACCATTGATATTGTATCCCCTATGGCAGAGTGTGAGAAGGGCTATCAATCTGAAATATTTACTCACATTCCAATGGACTGCCCAGGAGGAGCAAATTGTCCTGGTGCGACCTGCTGTCCATAGTGGTACTGATTATCAAATACCAGTGTAGATGCATTGGCAGCATGTGGCACCGCGTAAAACGCAGCAGGCACATTCTGAGCAGTCCCTGGCTGGAGCACAGGTGCAGGCTGCTCCTGAGGCTTAAGAAATTGTCAGATCATATCTAATAATATTCAATGCTGCTTACTCACCTTTGGAGCACATGTGGGCCACCCACGTCCCTTGCATCTCTCACAGAGCACAGGTGCATCTGGCTGGGAGACTATGACACACTGTATGTAATACAGTCAATACTCGTAGTCAACATATAGTAGCAAAAACACACTGACACCTTGGTGATGCTTCTTGCACATATAGCATGGGTTCCGGTTGGCCAGACGAGTACCTTGAGCTTCCAAGGTCGTCCTGCCACTGCTGGATGGGGAAGTGAGGATAGGGGTAAGGAGCTTGAGCAGTTTGGCAATATGTGTGCCCTCCTGGGGAATGTAAGGCTCAGGCTGCTTCCCAGATGAGATGTCAAAGAGGGTGTCACGAAGAGTGAGGTCATTGGACACTGGTACTGCAGTACGTATGAGCTCAATGATTTTGCGGGCAGCAGCGGAGTCGATCACAAGAGGGGAGCTGGGAGCAGACATTTTGTGGTCCTTTAGAGGAAGCGATGATGAGATCCTTTCTGGGCTATGCTCCGCTTTATACAACTTGGGTCAGCCTACCAATTTACACGTGATAGCACGGTACCTATAGACTGACAATTATGTACTAGAATGGAATGGCGGCCTTCTTCATAAGCGAGTTGTGATTCAAGACGGGTTCTAAACTATGGAAGCTTCAACCCTGATGTACGCATTCCTTGATCTATCCTCAGATTAGTAACACTAGAACCATACCGGCTATGAAGTTTTGCCTGCCTCATGCTTTGCACAACTTCATGAGAGCAGGACCGGATCATTCCTGTTCTTCCTCTGGTATTGTCGGATCACTTGTTCTTCCTCCGATAGTGTCGGACCATTCCTGTTCTTCCTCCGGTATTGTTGGATCACTTGTTCTTCCTCCGATAGTGTCGGATCATTTCTATTCTTCCTCGGGTATTGTCGGATCACTTGTCCTTCCTCCGATAGTGTTGGATCACTTTTGTCCTTCCTCTGATATCATTGGGTAACCTAATCTTCATCCCTTTATTCATTATGTTGCAGGCATTGGCTCAGAATCCCACTGTAGTGAGTTGAGCAACTGTTTTCTCAAAAATGCCTTTTATTCATACAACAACATTTGACTTTTTTTTGATGCCTTATCTAAATTGTTATGACTTGTATTTTATTTTACCTTACTACATCTTGAACTTAGTATATTATGTAATATAGAATTACATGACTTTCTAGACCATCCCATTGTGACATCATTACATCATCATTATCTAGACCATGATGACATACTAATTGGAAGGCACCAACACTTGAGCCTACAAGACAAACAGGACAAAATGATCCTTGTTGCTGTCAGAGAGACTCTAAATACATACAGGAGACACATATACTCACCTTTGTTGCTGTCAGAGAGACTGAGGCAACAAAGGTGATGGCACGCATAGGAATAGGTCAGATTATATAATACGCTGCAGGCATCCACTTAGAATCCCCCATGGTGAGTTGATTAGATGTTTTATTTAATTGTGACTTTCTCCACACATCATAGTTTAACACTTTTGGACACTTTTATCCAGATCACTTTTTAACTTTCTTATGCCTTTCTCTGAACGGTATATTTTAACCTTCTTCTTGCCTTTGTCCACACAAGAAAGGCTTAACAAAGGCATGTTTTCGTCAAAGCACCCCTTTCTTAAGCATTTCTTGTGTGGATGTGCCCGACATGCTGGCCATGGACACGAAAACATTGCGACCATAATGCTGGCCATGGACACGAAAACATTGCGACCATATCCAGCTTAGGGCACTTCAGTCAGATCCTTAGAATGCAATGTCAGGGGCCACTCGGCAGCTCCACGACCCCGCACGCACACCGCCGATTGTCGGCCATTTGTATTGTCTACAGCAGTCCAAAAAATAACATCTTCAATATTGTCTTCGCATGTTTCTCAGCATAACTGTCTTTTAACAACTTCAAGCTCTCTTACCCTGTCCCCGATCCGCTTCGCACTGCCCGTTCCTGATTCTTCTTTCCCTTCTTCTCTTTCTCCTTCACACACACACATTATACGCCCGGGACGTATCACTTGTACGAGCACCACTGTTATCTATTCATTCTTTCTAGTCTATCAGGATGGCGGATCTGGAGGCCCGGACTCATGCGCGTTTTTATCGAGCTCGAGCTTGGCTTACGCAGTTTTTTTTTTTTTTTCTCTCTTCTTTTTTTTAATCTCCTACCTCACGTTCTCCTCTCATCTTGTCTTTTCCCTTGTTTCTCCCTTCCTCCTCTCACTCGGCGAGTGTATGGTGTACCATCATCTGACGCTGTACTCGTGTGTAACGCTCCCAATGATGACGATGCTTCTCTATGAAGACCCCCCGAGCCTCCCTTGCGCGCCTCCAAGCCTTCACGGAGCATTCAGTCTCGCGGGTAATTGATAATACTTTATCTGCAGGTCTGAAGGTTCTCTGACTCGCGTTGCCTGACCCCTCGAGCCACAAATGTCTGACGACTAAGGACTCGATATGGCGATGGCCGGCTTTCTCGAGCTACCTCGTGTTCCGCCCACCCTTCAACAGATCGCCGACCCAGAGCTAATGGAATAAAGAGGGCAAGCTCTGGTCCCGCTCTTAAAATTACTACGAACCCTGGTGTAAGTAAGAATCCATTTTACACTGAACACAAATAGAGGGCGTTTTCAGAAAGTGCACAACAATTTACTTACCCCATGGACTCTCTACAGCTTTGTGCACGTGAGATTTCCCTTGGGTTTCATCTCATAGCTTTTTCTTGCTAGCCATCCACCCCAAAGTTCATCTCTTATGTGTTGTACTCATTCAAAGAAAACACTGTTGAGAGACAAGCTCCCTAAGACTCGTATAGACTGCTGCTTTAGGCCCCTATTAATTAGGCACAAATAAATCAAAAATTTACCACAGGCATTAGTTCAGAATCCCCCCTCTGGTGAATTGAATAGTTTCTTGACTTTACAATGCATTTCCTCATAAAACAACCCTTAACATTCTTTACATCTTAATCTAATTTAAGGTATAAAAGAGATGTGTTTCTGCAGAAACACTCCTTTGTTATGCCCTTTCTTCCCAGGATAGAGTGAAGGTAAAAAAAAACATTGGATAAAGGCATGGTTAAATAAAACAACAATTTAACTCACCATGTGGAAATTCTAAGCCAATGCTACAGTGTACTCAAGACTTCCAATGATTTTTCCTGACAGTACTCAATGAATATCATATGTTTATTCTGAAAAATGCCAGGTTTATTTCATGCTCATTCCATGTTTATTGATTTACAAAATATTCTATCTCTCTTGCCTGTGCAGGAAGAAATCGAGGGAGAATCAGGACAATGTTAGAATTAAGCTGCTCAGGATGTACATTAATTTGTGTAGCAATTGGTGGAGTTGGTGGAGTGAGGGAGGCAGGTAACATGATATGAAGGATGGGAATGAAGGATGGGAGTGTCCTCCACCCCTTCTGAAACCAAGGTATTATACAACTAGTTTACAGTCCTACTAGCTTAGTGAGGCAATCTTCATGGAACTTGAGCTTGCTTTCTGCATGTTTCATCATTTCTTCATCTTCAAGTGCTTTCTTCTGTAGCCCTGGATCCACTTGTTCACGCCTTTCTGGACTGATCAGGATTTCCTTCCCAATTTCTTTCAGCACTTCATTGTACTTGCGCTGAGCAGTTTCAACTGCAATATGATATTCGGTTAAGATTCCAACTGACTTTGGAAGGTTTTCTTCTGCAGCCTTCAGCTCCTTTTCTGCACTGCTTGCGGCCTCCTGCAGCCTTGGATCCACCTGTGCATGTCTTTTCTTGCTGCCCAGACACTCTCTACCAATGTCTTGTTGTACCTCAGTGTACCAGGATTTATAGATGACCTTTACAAGTTTGGCATAATGAACAGCATTTTCATGCTCTTCTTGAGGAGAGCCACTGTTCCCAGGCTGGGACTTCTGGTAGTATTCTTTTAAGTAGGCTTTCTGGGGGGCTGAGCACTTTATACTGAGAGGGTTGTTGTACAGACTGGCTGACATGTTGGATTTGGAAGTGGATTGTTTAAGGGGAAAACAGGTGTGAATGATGCTGGGGGAAGTAGGATAGCAGTTGAGCTGGTGCAAGAAGACCAACAACATCAGCACATCTTATATAGAAAATGAGCATGCAAACCAAAGCCACAGGCAAATTTGCCAGGACACAAACTATGCTCACTACTTCAGCTTGCATATCTAGCACAGAATGCATTGTGTGCACAGTCTGGAAATTGGTAGATGGAAGATTGCCAGTAGAGTATGCAATACAGACAAACTTGACACTACACAGATTGCACTTACTGCTGCATGTGCATATCCAGTACAGAAAGCATTGTGCACAGTTTGATAATTGGCAGAGAAGATTGCCTGCAGAGCACAGAACATTGCCTGTAGAGTTGTTGCTATGACAACATCTTGGCAGAAAAGCTGGCAGTGTTTCCAAGACAATTGACAAGTATGTGCATTATTGCACCCTGGTTGTCAGTGCAGAATGTGCACAGCAGGCCCATATGCATGTAGTGCCATAGTGCAATATGCACATGTGGTGTGTCTGTTACTTTGTTGAACACCTGACACCATACAATTTTTGAATAGATATGCAATATGAGAAGTTGGGGAAGGAATATGCATGCACCCTGTGCATAGTGTTACGGAGTAACAGGGTCTTGCCTAATGGAGCGAGGAGCGTGACTGTGGACAGTGACGTGACGAGTGACGTGAGGCTTGACTGTGACAAGGCGACGATGACTATGGCAAGACTGTGAAGCACAGAGTGCAGGACTATGAAGAGCAAGGGCGATGAATAGCAAGACTATGCTAGCTACTGAACAAGGAGGTCAAGCTGGGGCTTAAGGTCCCAGCGATGTACCTATATATACTGTGAGGCTGACTATGATGTCAGCGGGGCTGTGGAGTCATGCGCAGCATGACATGAGGGGAGCGTGAGGGAAAGGCCCGTAAGGGGCATGTACAGTGGAGCATGGAATGAGGCAGTGGAGCGTGGAGCGGGGAGCACCTAGGAGGGGCGCGTACAATGAGGAAGGGGTCAGGCCATGAATTAAGGGAAAGGTAATG
Organism: Phellopilus nigrolimitatus; assembly: GCA_021029095.1. Lineage (NCBI taxonomy): Eukaryota > Fungi > Basidiomycota > Agaricomycetes > Hymenochaetales > Hymenochaetaceae > Phellopilus > Phellopilus nigrolimitatus. The sequence goes on from JAJOHG010000121.1 coordinate 63,195, forward strand.
GAAAGGTGAAGGGCCTGACTAAGCAAGGAAGGAATGATGTAAGGGGGATCGTGAGGTAAGCAAGGTAAGTTCTAACACATAGTCTATGCTGCACAGTTCCATGATGCAGCATCACCATAAGTGTGTGATAAACATGCAGATGAACATGTCTTGAAAGAGGCAGAGGATCCCATGATCATGCCCTGTCTATGAAAAACTTCAGAGAGAACCTCTGCAGGAGATGCATTTATGTTGAAAAGGCACAGTGAAAGTGCTCAAAATTTCCATGACTGGATTGGAGTATCTTGGATCATGTTACTGTGGGCATTGATTTAGAATCCCCCAATGGTAAGCTGAATAGCTTATTTATGTAAAAACATATTTATTCATACAGCAATATTTAATATTTTTTGATGTGTTTATCTGAATAGCTCTTTAACTTCACTATGCATTGCATATCTATTCAAAAATTGTATGGTGTCAGGTGTTCAACAAAGTAACAGACACACCACATGTGCATATTGCACTATGGCACTACATGCATATGGGCCTGCTGTGCACATTCTGCACTGACAACCAGGGTGCAATAATGCACATACTTGTCAATTGTCTTGGAAACACTGCCAGCTTTTCTGCCAAGATGTTGTCATAGCAACAACTCTACAGGCAATGTTCTGTGCTCTGCAGGCAATCTTCTCTGCCAATTATCAAACTGTGCACAATGCTTTCTGTACTGGATATGCACATGCAGCAGTAAGTGCAATCTGTGTAGTGTCAAGTTTGTCTGTATTGCATACTCTACTGGCAATCTTCCATCTACCAATTTCCAGACTGTGCACACAATGCATTCTGTGCTAGATATGCAAGCTGAAGTAGTGAGCATAGTTTGTGTCCTGGCAAATTTGCCTGTGGCTTTGGTTTGCATGCTCATTTTCTATATAAGATGTGCTGATGTTGTTGGTCTTCTTGCACCAGCTCAACTGCTATCCTACTTCCCCCAGCATCATTCACACCTGTTTTCCCCTTAAACAATCCACTTCCAAATCCAACATGTCAGCCAGTCTGTACAACAACCCTCTCAGTATAAAGTGCTCAGCCCCCCAGAAAGCCTACTTAAAAGAATACTACCAGAAGTCCCAGCCTGGGAACAGTGGCTCTCCTCAAGAAGAGCATGAAAATGCTGTTCATTATGCCAAACTTGTAAAGGTCATCTATAAATCCTGGTACACTGAGGTACAACAAGACATTGGTAGAGAGTGTCTGGGCAGCAAGAAAAGACATGCACAGGTGGATCCAAGGCTGCAGGAGGCCGCAAGCAGTGCAGAAAAGGAGCTGAAGGCTGCAGAAGAAAACCTTCCAAAGTCAGTTGGAATCTTAACCGAATATCATATTGCAGTTGAAACTGCTCAGCGCAAGTACAATGAAGTGCTGAAAGAAATTGGGAAGGAAATCCTGATCAGTCCAGAAAGGCGTGAACAAGTGGATCCAGGGCTACAGAAGAAAGCACTTGAAGATGAAGAAATGATGAAACATGCAGAAAGCAAGCTCAAGTTCCATGAAGATTGCCTCACTAAGCTAGTAGGACTGTAAACTAGTTGTATAATACCTTGGTTTCAGAAGGGGTGGAGGACACTCCCATCCTTCATTCCCATCCTTCATATCATGTTACCTGCCTCCCTCACTCCACCAACTCCACCAATTGCTACACAAATTAATGTACATCCTGAGCAGCTTAATTCTAACATTGTCCTGATTCTCCCTCGATTTCTTCCTGCACAGGCAAGAGAGATAGAATATTTTGTAAATCAATAAACATGGAATGAGCATGAAATAAACCTGGCATTTTTCAGAATAAACATATGATATTCATTGAGTACTGTCAGGAAAAATCATTGGAAGTCTTGAGTACACTGTAGCATTGGCTTAGAATTTCCACATGGTGAGTTAAATTGTTGTTTTATTTAACCATGCCTTTATCCAATGTTTTTTTTTACCTTCACTCTATCCTGGGAAGAAAGGGCATAACAAAGGAGTGTTTCTGCAGAAACACATCTCTTTTATACCTTAAATTAGATTAAGATGTAAAGAATGTTAAGGGTTGTTTTATGAGGAAAGGCAGAAAGTCAAAAAACTATTCAACTCACCAGAGGGTGGATTCTGAGCTAATGCTTGCAGAATTTTATTTCTTTATGTGTGCCTAGTTATTGTTAATAGAGGCAAAAAGCAGCAGTCTGTATGAGTCTTGGGGAGCTTGGCTCTCATAACAGTGTTTTCAGGTGGCTCCGAATGAGCACAACACATAAGATAAGAATTTTGGGGTGGATGGCTAGCAAGAAAAAGTTATGAGATGAAACCCAAGGGAAATCTCACATGCACAGAGCTGTAGAGAAAGTCCATGGGGTAAGTAAATTGTTGTGCACTTTTTGTACACCTTTTTTGAAAACGCAATCACATCACAACATGGCTTCTACTGTTTGTATTGTGTTGGGTGTAAAATGGATCCCTCCTTATGCCAGGAATTGTATTAATCTTAACTACATTTGAAGAGTGGGGTCAGAACTTTCCCTCTTTATTCCTCAGCTCTGGGTCAGCAATCTGTTGAAGGGTGGGCGGAACACAAGGGTTACCACATCGAATCCCTACCCGTCAGACTTCCGCGGCTCGAAGAGTCAGACAATGCGAGCTAGAGAACTTTCAGACCTGCAAATAAATTATCGATTATCCGCGAGACTGGATGCTCCGTGAGGGCTTGGAGGCGCGCAAGGGAGGCTCGGGGGGTTTTCATAGAGAAGCATCGTTATCATTGGGAGCGTTACACACGAGTACAGCGTCAGATGATGGTACACCATACACTCGCCGAGTGAGAGGAGGAAGGGAGAAACAAGGGAAGAGACAAGATGAGAGGAAACCGTGAGGTAGGAGATTAAAAAAAGGAAGAGAGAAAAAAAAAAACTGCGTAAGCCAAGCTCGAGCTTGATAACAACGCGCATGAGTCCGGGCCTCCAGATCCGCCATCCTAATAGACTAGAAAGAATGAATAGATAACAGTGGTCGTACAAGCGATGCGTCCCGGGCGTAGAATGTGTGTGTGTGTGTATGTGTGTGTGAAGGAGAAAGAGAAGAAGGGAAGGAAGAATCAGGAACGTGCAGTGCGAAGCGGATCGGGGACAGTGCAAGAGAGCTTGAAAAGTTGTTAAAAGACAGTTGTGCTGAGAACCATGCGAAGACGATATTGAAGGTGTAATTTTTTTTTTTTTTTGCTGTTCTAGACGATATAGATGGCCGACCGACGGTGGTGTGCGTGCGGGGTCTTGGAGCCGCCGAGCGGCCCCTGACGTTGCGTTCTAAGGATCCGACCAAAGTGCCCTAAGCCGGGCACGGTCGCGATGTTTTCGTGTCCACGGCCAGGAGGAGCCCCGGGCGCGTGCCGGGCGCGTCCCGTGTTTTCAAGTGCTGCGCTGCACCGGTGTCTCCCAGTACCCGCTCTAGTCTGTGTCGGCCCTGCAGTTCTGTTTCTCAGCAAATCAGTCTCTCCGCTTGAAAAAAGAACGGCAGCGCAAGGACGCACCTGGCCCGCGCACCCGTGCGCTGGCTGTATCAGCCATATTCGTTCCTCGCTGCATGCGTTCCGGGCTCGGGGCGCGCGTGGCAGCAGAGGCAAGGTGGGGCGAACGAAGCGACGAGAGGGAACGAACAGCAAGAAGGGAGAGGGAGGCGCGCCTAGAACGGCCACGGCGTGTTTAGAACGGCCACGGCGTGTTTAGAACGGCCACGGCGTGTTCCCGCGCTTCAGGTCCACCGAGCCCGTGCGGCGCGTGACCTGCGCGCGCCCCGCCGGCCCCGTCCCGTACCCATACCCGTACCCGTACCCATACGCAGCGCCGGCGCTCCGGCGGCGCGCGAGCCCGCACGCGTCCTGCGCGGGCAGCGGCGCGAGCAAGCCAGTCTGCGCGGGCGCGGCCTCGTCGGCGGCGCCGAGCGTGGCGGCGCGCGGGCGGTCGGGCGTCGCGGGCGGCGTCGCGAGCGTGCTGGCGTCGGCGTCGGCGTCGGGACATGCGGATGGGAAGGGGAAGGGAAAGGGGAAGGGGAGCGGAGGCGGGGACGGGGCGTCGGGATCCGCGGCGGGGACGCGCACGATGCGCGGCGGCGGGGGCGCTGCTGCTGCCGTGTTGTCGGTGCGTGAGCGCTGGGGGTCCTCCCCGTCGCCGTCGCCGCCGCCGGGCGCGAGACGCTCCAGCGCGGAGCGCAGCGCGCCGATCTGCGCGGTGAGGTCCGCGAGCTGGGTCTGGTTTCGCGGGGCCGGAACGTTCAGTCAGTACGGGCGATGATCCAAGGAAAAGGAAGAGGGAAAAAAGACGCACGTCCTGCTCGCCGATCCTGCGGCCCGCGCGCGCGAGCGCGGCCTCGAGGTGCGCCTTCTCGCGCCGGAGGCGCGCGACCGTGTTCTAGATAGAAACGCGCGGTCAGACACAACTCGGTCTAGGGTGGAAGAGGGAAAGGAAACGCACCTCTAGTGACTCCGAATCCGACTCTGACTCTGGTTTGGCAGAGGGGGCACCCGGGAGTGGGAGCGCAAGGGGCGCGAGCGCGGAGAGGGACGCCGCGCGCAGCCGGGGCAGGGGAGGGAGTGGCGTGTCCGTTTGGGCTTGGATGCGACGCGGCTGCGGCTGGACCCTTGCGCGTGGAGTGCGTGCGTCGTCGTCGTCGTCGTCGTCGTCGTCTTCCTCTGTGTCGTCTTTTTCGTCTTCGGCGGCGCCGAAGGCAGCCGGCGTGGATGCGCGCACGGGCGTGAGGTCGAGCGCGCGCAGACGGAGACGCAGGCCTGTAGGACACGCGTCGTCACGGACTGTCGGCAGGCAGGAAGGAAAGGAAGGAAGGCGGGCACGCACCGAAAGCAGAGTCAGCGTCGTCGTCACTCGAGCCGCTCGTGGAGTCCGAGTCGGGCGGCGCGCCGGTAGAGTCGGCGGAGAAGTACGCGCGGTCGTCGTCCGCGTCCGTCTCCGTCTCCGGGTCTGTCTCTCCGCTTCCGAGGAGCTCGTCCTCGTCGCGGAGCTCGAGGTCGAGGACCGTCGGCACGGGCGTGCAGGCGGCTCCCCGCGAGCGGGCGGGCGAGGCCGAGGAGGCGGACGAGTCGGCGCGCTCGAGGGCGGCGTCGAGCGCGATGTCGAAGAGGGCCGCCTCGAGGGCCTCGGCGGGCTCCTCGACGATGGGCGAGAGCGGCGTGCCGTCTGCGTGCTTCGTGGGCGGCTGCGCGGTGCGATATGAGCGTTGTCAGTCAGCGCGTGAAAAAGGGGGGGAAAGGGGGGAAAGAGATGGACGCACCACGGCGCGGCGCGCGGCGTCCGTGCTGCTCTGGAGCTGCGCGATGAGCCCGCGCAGGCCGCTCGCGAAGCACGCGAGGCGCGCGCGCTCCGCGGCGGAGATGGCCGTCGCCGTCTCCGCGTCTGTCTCCGCGTCGTCGTCGTCGTCGTCGTCGTCGTCGTCGTCGTCGTCGTCGTCGCTGTTCTCGTCGTAGTCCGCTGCGGAGCGCGCGCGGCGGAGCGTCTTCGTTTTAGTGGTGGCTGAGAGGTGCGCGGACGCGGAGGCGAGCGCGGCGTGCGGCGTTGGCGTCGGCGGGCGCGGGTGCGGCGCCGCACCGTCTGCCGCCGCGTGGACGGAGCGCTGCTGCTGCTTGCGCGCGCGGAACCACGGGAGGCCGAATCGCGCGCGCGGCGGGCGCGGCTGGGGAGAAGCGGCGTGAGACGGGGTGGTGGGAGACGGGGATGCGGACGCGCTCTTACCGTGTTCGCGTTCGTGTTCGTGTCTGGAGGCGCTGTGCTGGTGCTGGTGCTGGGTTTGGCAGCGTCGTGCGTCTTCGAGCGCCCGAGGCGCAGGCGGGCGAGCGTGAACGGCATCGTGTCGTCGTGTCGTGTCGTGTGTTGGTCCTGGTCTTGTCTCTTGACTTGTCTCGTCTGTCTGGCGCAAAGTCGGACCAGAGCGCGATTTGTGGAGTCCCTCCTAAACGAACGGGAGGACGCGGTTTTGTTGCTGGCGTGCCCGGAGGACGGGACGAAAGGAGCAAGCGGGAGCGCGGGGTGTGTGTGTGTGCGTCGCGTCGCGTCCGTGCGGCCAACCGAGTCCCCGTCCGAGTTCTGCCCATCACGAATCTGTCAGACAGACAGCACAGGGAAGGCATGTCAGAAAAAAGCAGACGCACCGTGAGTCGTTTTCGCCTCCGTTCGAACTGTACACGCACGCACGCGCTGAAATAGCGTGCAAAAAAAAGCAAATAAAACAAGAGCAGGAAAAAGAAAAGAAAAAAAAAAAGGATATAAGAGCGAAACAAAAGGCGATGGACAACAAGAAAACAAGAGAACAGGAACAAAAGTGGTGGTGGGCGAGTGCGTTGGTTATGATTGAAACGCACACTCGTCCGTCGGCGACGACGAGGCGACGAAGCGACCAGTCGGGGCCCCAGCGTGCGCCTTGTTTACGTCCCAGCGCGATCACGTGACGTTGAACACGAAACGCGTCGAGCGATCAACCCTTTCCCGCCGGATCTGTCTCTCTCTATCTTGCCGACCGTTCATTGCGATGGCGATCGTCGAGCCTCGAGATCGCAGTCTGTAATCGCAAATACGGTAAATTGCCCGTCACTTATGGGGCTCGGCCGCTCGTGACGCGCCAACCCTAGCGCGGCCTTATTGTTCATTATCCCGAAAGCTTCCGATAGCAATATTAGTGATCCGGGAGCTCTCTCCTCTCACGCTCTGCTTGTTCGCAGCCGTGTGAGCGAACAGGCGGCCTATATCTGCTACGCGTCCGACTAGCCCGGCGGCCTCATTGCTTCTCGCCTGCGATGCCAAACTTTCTCTAGTGTCCTGGAGCTAGAACCTGGTTACAAGCCCGCGACGTGTCTGCGAGGCAACCGGCAGCACAAGTCGTTCTTGTTCGTGCCCGAGAAGTCAAAGCACCGGGCCACTGTAAAGGAAACCCACTGACACTTAGATTGTTGGAGAAGAAGGCGACAGATACTACATGCAAGGAGTGTCGTCGATGTCTACCGTGAGGCATGCAGACGTCCCACGCACCGGCCCGAATTTCTTCTTACACCACTTCGTTTGTATTTTGTCTTATTTCTAAGACTAGGTTTATTGATAGAATATTCACTTTTATTTATTCTTGAACACGATGATCACCTTCTAGGCGTCTCGTATCTGAAGTAAATTGAAATAACCAATGCATATAATCATGCTCCAAGCAGTAGGAACGGGTATCGGCACTATTCATTACGACAATGAACACAAAACGGCGTGAAACGACCTTAGTTTTGAAGTCCACGGAAGCGAGACATTTCATTTTCGGTCAGTCTAACATTCAGCAAATGGAGATTTTCCCCTAGTTATTCCTTGTCTATTTACTTTCAGGCGTCGCAGCAGCACGAGGCGAACGTCCGCGGCGCCTGCTGTCCCTTCTACAGCTCCCATCACACTTCCGCGGTGGACCCGCGCGCTGCAGCCCGCTCTACCCACGAGGCCGCAAAGACACTCCGGGGCTCAGCGGCGTCCCCGCGCGCGCACACCTTCTCCGCGAGCCGCCTGCAGCCGTCCGCGCTGTCGAAGTCGAGGAAGAGCGCGAGGAACGGCCGGAGCCACTCGGCGCGCGCGCCGTGCGCCTGCGGGCTGCACGCCGCGGCCAGCACGCGCGAGCGCGCCGCCGCGAACGCCGCCGTGTCCAGCGGGCCTGCCTTCGCCTCGAACGCGGCGCGGAGCCGGCCCAGGCGCGGCGCCGCGTCGGCGTCGGCGTCGGCGTCGTGGACGATGATGATATCCGCTGATGTGTACTCTTCCGCGCCCGCGGTCGTCGTCTGGCGCGTGCACGGGACCAGCTCGCCGAGGGCGCTGTCGCCTTCAGCCCACGTGAGCAGGATCCCCATGCTCTTGCCCGTGGCCGCATGTGGCGCGCTGTCCTGGCGCGGGTCGTCCGTGAAGACGACGTAGACAGACGACGGCGCGAGTCCCTCCCCAGAGAGACCTTGGGACGGCATTTCTGGATATCGCGGCCGAAGGCAGCTGTAAGCGCCTAAACAGGCATATATGTGTCTGGGCGATTTACCTTTCTTTCTTGGATCGTTGTGGGCCTTTCTGTTCTGTTCTGTTCTGTTCTGTTCTGTTCTGATGGCGCGAAAACCCTGTGGGAATGGAGTTTTAAGCGCCCCGCCGTAACATTGCAGAAAAGTGCGCATGCGCTACGATCGGCCGTCTGCCCGGTCGGTGGTCGACATAAAGGTCCTGGCGGCGCGCGCACTGATCTCCGACTCCGCGGAGGAAAGGCGCCGACGCAAAGTAACACTGCTCGAGAAGTGCAGCCGTGTTACCGGTTACCGCGCGCGCTGGATAGCATTTCCATCCCCCTTGAAGCGAAGCAGAATAGCTTTGCCTGTGGCGCAGGCAGAGGGCGCGGGTGTAAGGTACCTGGGTCGATTAGAAGACTAGTAAGAAAATTGTCGCGCCGGCGGTTTCAGTGAGGGCATGCGGCGCGCGGGACAGAGAGCTCAGAGGGATTGGGAGCCTCGGACACACGATAATCGCTGAGCGATGTCGAGCAATGGGGGTGCAGAATACAGGCATCAAAGTAAAAATACATTCTCCAACTGGAGTTGTCAACTATCTTTTAAACCTTTCTAGAGCCTGTGTGTATGAGATATTGTAGATGAGGGATGTATTCTCGACTCCTTGTTGTACTTTAATTGATATTTGCGCCGTCCAAAAGCTTGATTTCCCGAGCTGCAACGCAGTTAAATTGGGGCACAAAATACAAAGAGAAAATATTGTGTATTAGAGTGAGATTTTCGCAAGCGGCATGCAGGTTTTGTGAAAGAAAGATGATGAAGCTGAGAGCACGAGGATGATAATTCTGAAGCGCGGTACCACGATGACGTACGACATGGCACGTGCCTTCGAGGAGCCGCGTACCCCAGTTGGTGAGGACGTGCCGTGAGTAACTCGTTATATGCATCATGGGAGATATGTTTGCTACACATATGCTGACTTGGCGGAGCCAGAGAATATGCATCGCCATAGCACTGTGCAATGCAAGGCATTCAACTGCGCTCACTTCGTTAAGCCAACCAAGACCGGTCGGATGAACCTCCTTTCTTCTCTCCCGATGCAAGTCACCTGCACACTTCCGCTATTTCACAGCAATATGTACGTGTTTTCTTCTGCGATATTCAGCTTATTTCTACATATATTGCATCTTTCTCCCGCTGCAAAGAGGATAGGAATGCTATCCAGCCTGGTAACGGGTATGCTGGTAGTGCATTTTTACTTACTTTGAATTCAGGTGTTCGCAACGGTTGCTCAGGATTTATGCCATCTTTTTTTCATCCAAGGAGCAACAGACGCTGTCTTAGTTATTTGCAAAGTCTTGCCATGGCACTATATAAACATCTAACACTTCAGGCTGGGTGTATCAAATACAAAGTCTCCACAAAGACCTACAAAACCCTAAGAAAAGTAAGTTCCTTATACACATATGTCTGCTGGGCGCTTACAACCTTGGCCGTGCTGCTCAGAATGGCTTCGCAGGAACTGTCTCAAACATACCTCGACCCCTGTTCTGTCTACGTCATCTTCATGCCTGACACCGGCGAAATGATAGGAATCATGCTCACGTACGACGCCGCCTCCAAAAAATGCTGCTACTACCTATGCGAAGGCACAGGACTGGGAACGTACCGGACCGGGCCACCCACAGAAGTCAGAGAAAGCAATGTGCTTGCGGGTCTCCCAATCTCAGGCAAGTCTTCCGGTCTCTACTCCTCCGGTAAGGTCAACACGGCGGGGCTCGACGAGCCCGTTCTCAAGGCGATCAGCAACGACATATTCAACAGAACACAGTTTGAGTACCACACACGCCTCAACTGGCTTACGGAGAACCTCAGTATTGTCAGCGAACATTTGCCAGAGGCACAGGCTGACCCATGGAGAACGGCTGTGGATTGGAGAGTCAAGCAAAATGTGGCAAAATCAGTGATCAAGTATGGGCGCAAAGTTAAGCCTCGAAGCGTCTTCTCGCTTTCGCAGTGCATATGATCCCCGAAACGAGTTGATTGTCAGACAAACCAGGGAAGAAAGTAGATAAATGCACAAATGCTTGCTATTATTGCGTTGACCGAGATTAGATAGACCATAAATAACCAATGAAAGAACTGGGTTTTTTCCTTTCTTTTTTTATGAAACAAAATAAAGTGGGATCAGGAAGCAGAGCCTGTGAGAGCGGGGTCGAAGATCATCCGTGGCAGTGTGCTGATCCTCGCCGCCACCACATTTTGCTTCCGCTGAAAGGAGGATAGGAATGTTCTGGTAACGGGAATGCAACTTTTTTCTCCACTGACTTTGCATTGAGGTTTTCGCAACGGCCGGTGGCATGGCGCTCGGGCCCGGGTCACTGGCCTCCAGCAACAGTTGTTACCACGCCAGTGGCGCATTTGGCTTCCTCCAAGGAGCAGCAACACAGGCTGCCGCAGCATTATAAAAACTCGACCAGCGTGCGAACCTCAGGGTATCAAAACGCAGACTCCACAAGGACACATAAAGATCTAATAAAGGTGAGTTTTTTTACCAGTAGATGCAGATGTCTACTGGGTACTTACGACCTCGATCATGGTATTCAGAATGGCGTCTCCAGTCCAGCTTCTTGACACTTTGTCCGCCTACCTTGTCTTCACGGGTGGCGAGTCGCAACAAACCAAGGGAATGATGCTACTGCTCACGCATGATCATTACAAAAGGGGGGGCTACTCCTACAAATACGTGCCTCGCAGGCGGAATACAGAGGCTGGTGTAGAAGACATAATTGTGGAATTGCTGCACATAGATCCAAACATCCAGCTCCATTCCGCCGTCAGGCTCAATGTCGAGATGCTGACCGGGAAACAAATCGCCGCGATCAACGAAGGCATGCGGACCATGCCTTTCAAGAATTCCTTGCTCATTTTGTGGCTTGAGAGAACCATCGGTTTCTCTTGCGGTATACCCCTGACGCGGGGACAGGCAGTATCCGTGTACCGCTGGGGGAACACTGCACCTCCTCTAAGTGTCTTGGAATTATCTGAAGTGCTGTAGGTGGAGGAGTCGACGTAGATATAGGAGAAGAGACAGTAGATACCGTAAATGTCTGCTATGCATCTGTGGCTACTAAGGTCAAAAAGTGAGAGGGCTGAGTTTCCTGAATAAATTAGAGTAGAGTATAAGAGGCGCACCGGATTGAGCGCTCGGTCTTAGTCTTGCTCGCGTTTCCTCGCGGCTTCGGGACAGAGCAAGAAGGCGCAACCCAAAGCGAGGTTCGCGCGTACGGAGAGCATGGAGGGTGTACAGGAGCGTGCGTCAAAACGTTAGGAGCGTGTCGGGGCAGGCGAAAACCAATTATCGGAGCCGCGCACCGCGAAATTCCGCGAAAACAGAGATGCGCACAGAAGTCGAGCACCTGCACTCGGCTCTGTGCACTCTGCCACGTCGCATGCAAGGCACACACCTAAGTTCGAACACGGGAGTAAATCGAAGGAAAACAGAAACAAGAAAGCGATCACGCGTCTGTCGTACATTTACGTTCCGTGTGCCTGCGCAAGACGCGATTCCGGACAACCTCAATGAATACCCCCGTCCTAGTTCAAGTGCAGCGGGCCGGCGGCTGCGCGGGTTGTCCTCTTTGCACGTGAGAGAGCTTCGCCGTTTCCACATGGCCCTTTTGCCTCCTTCCCGATCTCTAGAAGTATCTCAGTCTGATTTTATTCTGGCAGATTAACCTCGCTCTCACACGACACGGATTCTAAATATCTCCTCCGATATACAGGTGGGTGTAGAAGTTAACAAACCACGTAAGCGATCATCGCCGCCAAATAAGGAAGAAAAGCCTCTTATCTTCCTTTTTTGGCAGCGCCAATCGCTTGCGGTTCGTCAATTTCTACACCTGTACACGCAAGACTTAATCTGAGGCCACGAACGCTCTGTTGAAATATTCTGCTTATGTGATGCAAAGCTTGAAAAGCTCTCGTAGCGTAGATTTACTGTACAGACGCGCATACGGTACAGCCGTCTTTTCGTGCGTTTACTTCGGGTTTCTCGATATACTTGGATTCACTCTGCTTCGTCGTCGCACCCGAAGTTCTAAAATTCCAATACGATCAACCTAAACTCCGCCTGTCGTCTCGGTGAAGCCAGGTTATAACCCGGAGATATCACCCTTCTTTCGCGAGCTGCACGAGCACCTGCGCGCGATGCTCGCTTCGTTCCTGACGGCCGTGACTGAATTCCGAATACCGGGCCAGCGTTTCAGGGGATCAACATCTCCGATCAACGGGCAATGCACCGCGCGATCATGAAGTCACCAGCACGGCGACCACGTATTTATATACAGGACGTGCGGGACTCTCGACCCCGTCGTCTCCTTTTTCTCTGCTGCCCCGGACTGCAAGAATTGCAACGATGCGCCATTCGAGTTCTCCTGTGAAGTGGTTGACGCTCGTCGGCACTACAGTCGCCACCGTCGGGCTCGGTGCACAGCGCGTGTTCGCGATAGACAACGGCGTTGCGAAGCTTCCCGGCACGCTATGGTCCTATCCTTTCTCGTATCATCTACTTTTCTGACGCGTTCATTACTCAGTCATGGGCTATAACAGTGCGTAAACGTTTCATTCGGAAGAATATGCAAACTCAGATGCGCCTTGTCACAAAGCATGGAACGCATACGCAGTACGCAAATTCAGCGCGCATCCTTCGAATCTGACTGACGAAATAAATTTTACGCTGGTAGTGCAACATTGACCAAGACCTGCTCATCACCACCGCGAACCTCATGCAGTCGCTCGGCCTCCAGGTCGGTCGCAATTCATCCACCGCTACATTATCTAATTGTAGAGTTGTACCGATGCCACGCACCGCAGGACGCCGGGTACACGCACGTTAACACCGACGACTGCTGGGCGGAGAAGAACCGCAGCACAGCGGGCGACCTCGTCCCCGGTCCGTTCTCTCTCTTTTCTCTTCATGACCTCGCGTCTTACACGATTGCAGATAGCGTCCGGTTCAGCAGGGGAATGAGCAATCTGACAGGTCAGCTCCACGCTCTCGGTTTGTGCGTAACTCCCTTCTCGAAAGCAGCTTCATTCTAATGTTTATTTATTTTATCCAGTAAGGCAGGAATCGTACGTCCACACACCGCTTCCTTGCGCCCATACAAACACAGTGAATCGATTGATTGCAGTACGGCGACTCCGGGTGGTACACGTGCGATGGGTATCCGGGCTCGTTCGAGAACGAGGCGCGGGACGCACAGACGTTCTTGAACTGGGGGTTCGACTATCTGAAGTGAGCGAGTTCTCGTTATATGAATCCGGCTCTTCAGAATATGTGCTGAGGATGCGAGTCAATAGATATGACAACTGCGCCAGTGAGTCGCGGACCTTGACACCCTTAGCGTGGCTGAATTGTCTTCATTAGTCCCGTTTGACGACATCATACGCCAAAACCCACTCGGCAGTGAGTTCTGAACTAAGAATTGATACGTTGAGCCGGTGTTGACTATCGCATATCAGAATACGAGCGCATGGCCGACGCGATCACCGACCTCGCGTCGTCCTCTGGCCAGCCTCCCCTCATATTCTCCCTGTGCGAGTGGGGATGGGTCAGTGCATTCTTCTCCCCGTATTTTGTTTGCCATAAGCTCAGTAATCGCGCGTTCTGTGTGCCTAGAGCCAAGTTTGGATCTGGGGAAAGCAGCTCGGCCACAGTTGGCGCACAACGAATGACATCGGGCCCAGCTGGTCAGCGGTGGCTAGTATTCTCAATTTGTTGGTAGTCATTCGCAAAGTGCAACGTGAAGAATGCTAAACATTACACGCTTATTACAACCAGCAACTCGTTCATCACCATGGCCACTGACTTTTACGGGCACAACGACCTGGACATGGTAAGAAATCTACTCGCCAAACTATAGCGGCTCAGCATCTAATCGGCCTCTTTATTGCAGCTTGAAGTGTATATGAATTTATATTTTATTGACTACACTCCAGGACTGAAAAAGCCCTTAGCGGAAACGGCGACATGACTGTCGACGAAGCAAAGTCTCATTTCACAGCGTGGGCGCTTATGAAGTCGCCGCTGCTTATCGGCACGAACGTATGTGCCCGCTACTGCTAGGTCTTACACAATGAAAACAGATTATTATTACTTGGACCTGCAGCTCTCCGCCATCAAAGACTCCTACCTGGACATCCTAAAGAACGAAGAGATCATCGCCATCAACCAGGACCCGGTCGTCGGGACAAGCATTTCGCCGTTCCGCTGGGGCGTCAATGCGGACTGGACGAGCGACCCAATCAATCCTGCTGGATACTGGAGCGGACCGACGCAGAACGGCACCGTGGTCATGCTGGTGCGCTCATCAGAATACTGTCTTTGCAATTTCTATATTAGAAAAGGACTCTGACGCGGCTTTTCTTTTTAGCTGAACACGCTTAACCAATCGGCGGATATGTTCTTCAACCTCACGGAGTCTCCATGGATCCGCGCAGGGAGGCAGTACTCAGTTCGCGTAAGTGATTTCTCCAGTGAGCCGCTCGCGGAAAGCGTGCTTGCTCACTTTGGACTTGTACAGGATCTCTGGACACACACGGACAACGGCACGGCGGTGCGGAACTTCACCGCGTCGGCGGTCCCGGAGCACGGCGTCGTCGCGCTGCTACTGCAGGATGCGGGCGACGAGCCGGCGGGGCTCGAGCCCAAGTGCGCGGTCTGGTCGCCGTGGTGCACGGACCAGAACGGCACGGTCGTCGACGGTTGATGCTCCTCGTCTGGTTTGAGACTTCTTCGGAAAGAATCAATTAGTTCTATGTGTAGGTAGTGAGCTGTGACAGCTCTTTTCTTTCTTTCTTTCTTTTTTTTGAATCTGCGATGCGGTGCTTTGTTGGACCTTACTTTGCTACGCGCTCATAAACTTGACTTGTTGACTTGGACGGATTGTTTGCAAAGTTGCCTGTTCCATGCGATCGGGTCAGGTTATTGTACAGGCGCGTTCCAGGCGAAGGCAGGGCCGCTGGACACGGCGGAGCTCAAGACGGCCCGCTCGCGCGTCCTGGCCGCGGCGTGCAGCCCGCAGACGCACAGCGCGCCCGCCGGGTGGCTCCGGCCGTTCCTGACGCTCTTCCTCGACAGTGCAGACGGCTGTATGCGGCTGGCGGAGGTGTGCGAGCGCGGGAGCGCCGCAGAGCCCCGGAGTGTTCTTGTTTTTCGGCCTCGTGGATGAAGCAAACTGCAGCGCGTAGGTCCGCCGCCGAAATGTGATGGACAGCTAGACAGTGATTATCGTGTTCAAAAACAAATAAGGGTGAATATCTTATCAATAAACCCAGTCTTCGAGAAAAGGCAAAATTCAAATGAAGTGGTGTGACAGGAAATTCGGGCAAGTGCATGGGACGTCTGAACGCCTCTCAGTCGAGTGTAGTATCTGTTGCCTTCCTTCCCAACAATCTAAGTATCAGTGGGCCTCCTTTACAATAGCCTCTATCTTTAAGAACCTTTCTAGAGCCTGCATGTATGAGATATTGTAGATGAGGGATGTATCCTCGACTCCTTTTCGTACTTGAATTGATATTTGCGCCGTCCAGAAGCTTGATTTCTCGAGCTGCAATGCAGTTAAATTAGGCACAAAATACGAAGAAAAATTGTGCATTTAAAGTATGATTTCGCAAGCGTTCTGTGGAAGAAAAATGATAAAGCTGAGCACGAAGATGGTATTAGTAATCGAGGTGAACATTGACCACGTACAGCATGGCACGTGACTTCGAAGAGCCGCACATCCCAATTGAATATCACATCGAGAATGGTGCCATGAGCAACTCGTGTTATGCATCATGAGGAATATGTTTGCTGCACATATGCTGCCTTGTCGGAGCCGGAGCATATATATCGCTATAGCACTGTGCAGTGCAATTTTGGAATTTCTGCGAACCCTCAAAAACTGTTCGGAATAACGGACAAATCGGGTAGATTAGTAAGCGACTAGGCCGACTGTTTTCTATCGCGTTTGCCCACGGCCCACCACCGCCAACGGGTCAAACGGATTCCTCTGTGCGCGACTGCTGGCGACCTCGCCCCTCCTATTTCAACATGCAAGGCAACTGTGCTCACTTTGTTAAGCCGACCAAGATCGGTCGGGTGAACCTCCTTTCTTCTCTTCCCAATACAAGTCATCTGCACACTTCCGCTATTTCGCAGCAATCTGTCTTTTGTCTCTGCAATATACAAACTTATTCTGCATATATTGCATCTTTCTCCCGCTGCAAAGAGGATAAAAATGCTATCCAGCCTGGTAACGGGTATGCTAGGAGTGCATTTTACTTACCTTGAATACAGGTGTTCGCAACGGTTGCTCAGGATCTGTAGCATTTTTGTTCATCCAAGGAGCAACAGACACCGTCCTAGATATTTGCAATGTCCTGCCACGGCACTATATAAACCTCTTAACACTTGGACTTCAGGGTATCAAACACAAAGTCTCTACAAAGACCTACAAAAACCTAAGAAAAGTGAGTTTCTTTATACACGTGTGTCTGCTGGGCGCTTACAGCCTCGGTTATGCTGTTCAGAATGGCTTCGAAGGAACTGTCCCAAACGCACCTCGACCCCTGGTCTGTCTACGTCATCTTCATGCCTGACACCGGCGAAGTGATAGGAATCATGCTCACGTATGACGCCGCCTCCAAGAAATGCTACTACTACCTGTGCGACGGCACAGGACTAGGGACGTACCGGACCGGGCCACCCACAGAAGTCAAAGAAAACAATGTGCACTGCATGCTTGCGGGTCTCCCAATCTCAGGCAAGTCTTCCGGTCTCTACTCCGCCGGTAAAGTCAACACGGCGGGGCTCGACGAGCCCGTTCTCAAGGCGATCAGCAATGACATACTCAACAAAACGCAGTTTAAGTACAGCTCACCCCTCTTCTGGCTTATCGAGAGCCTCAGTACCGTCAGCGAACATTTGCCGGAGGCACAGGTTGACCCATGGAGAACGGCTGTGGATTGGAGAGTCAAGAAAAATGCGGCAAAATCAGTGATCGATTACGGGCGCAAAGTAAAGGCTCAAAGGGTCTTCTCGCTATGGCAGTGCGTATGAGTCTGTGGTCCCCGAAACGAGTGGCTTGTCAGATAAATCAGGGGAAGAAAGTAGATACATATGTGAATGTTTGCCATGCCTTGACGTGACGATGCCCGAAATTAGATAGAAAAAGAATAACCAATGAAAGTGACTAGAGCTTCTTTCTTTCTTTGTGAAACAAAGTAAAATGGATTTAGAGAGCAGAGCCTGTGGGAGCGGAGTTGGAGATCATCCGTGGCCGTGTGCCGATCTTGATCTTCAATAAGTGTAGTAACAGGAAAAAAGCAATGAACTCTTTTGAGTATTGAAGGAGTCCGCTTAGCATTGAGTACGTGCCTACGTTATCTGAAAAAGGATACGACGAGATCCTTGTCTAAGTAACTTAGAGAGTGTCGTATCATATTCCAAGAAGGCGTATTGGGATGCACTGCGCGGCGACGAAGAAAAGTAATTACTTCGAGCATATTTCGCTGAGCCGCCGCCATCATATTTTGCTTCAGCTGAAAGGAGGATAGGAGTGTTCTGGTAACGGGAATGCAACTTTTTTTGTAATGGGTCTCCACTTACTTTGCTTTGAGGTTTTCGCAACGGCCGGTGGCATGACGCTCAGGCCCGGGATACATGCTCCGGTCACTGGCCCCCCCAGCAACAATTGTTACCACCAGTGGCGCATTTCGCTTCCTCCAAGGAGCAACAACACAGGCTGCCGCAGCATTATAAAAACTCGACCAGCGTGCGGACCTCAGGGTATCAAAACGCAGACTCGACAAGGACACACAAAGATCTAATAAAGGTAAGTTTTTACCAGTAGATGCAGATGTCTACTGGGTACTTACGACCTCGATCATGGTATTCAGAATGGCGTCTCCAGTCCAACTACTTGACACTTTGTCCGCCTACCTTGTCTTCACGGGCGGCGAGTCGCAACAAACCAAGGGAATGATGCTACTGCTCACGCATGATCATTACAAGAGGGGGGGCTACTCCTACAAATACGTGCCTCGCAAGCGAGGTACAGAGGCTGTTGTAGAAGACATAATTGTGGAATTGCTGCACATAGATCCAAACATCCAGCTCCATTCCGCCGTCAAGCTCAATGTTGAGACGCTGACCGAGGAACAAATCGCCGCGATCAACGAGGGCATGCGGTCCATGACTTTCAAGAAGTCCTTGCCCATTTTGTGGCTTGAGAGAACCATCGGGTTTTCTTGCGGTATATTTCTGACGCGGGCGCAGACAGAATCTGTGTACCGCTGGGGGAACACTGCACTTCCTCTAAGTGTCTTGGAATTGTCTGAAGTGCTGTAGGTGGAGGAGTCGGCGTAGATATAGGAGAAGAGACAGTAGATACCGTAAATGTCTGCTATGCATCTGTGGCCGCTAAGGACAAAAAAAAGTGAAAGGTCTTAGTTGCCCGAATAAATTAGAATAGAGTATAAGAGGCGCACCGAATTGAGCGCTCGGTCTCGGTCTTGCTCGCGTTTCCTCGCGGCTTCGGGACAGAGCAAAAATGCGCAACCCAAATCGAGATTCGCGCGCACGGAGAGCATAGCGGGTGTGCAGGATGTGCATCAAAGCATTAGGAGGCGAAAACCAATCATCCGAGCCGCGCACCGCGAAACCCCGAGAAAACAGAAATGCGCACAGAAGTCGAGCACCTTCATTCAGCTCGGTGCACTCGGCCACACGCTGTACAGTCCGCATGCCATACACACACCTAAGTCCGAACACGGGAGTAAATCGAATGAAAATAGAAACAAGAAAGCGATACGCACCGCAGCCACGTACAACTTTGCTCAGGAAGCCAAAGCGCGTTGCGGGGTTCCGCTCCTCTCAGGAAGCCTTGGCCATCGTGTTCCTGCTCGCGTCCGTCGAATATTTACGTTCCGCGTCCTTGCGAGTGCGGCGGGCCGGCTGCTGCGCGGGTTGGGACCTCATTGCACGTGAGAGAGCTTCGCTTAGCGTGGCCTTTTTGCCTCTGCCTCCGCCCACGAGTCCTTCCCGATCTTTAGAAGTATCTCAGCTTGATTTTATTCTGGCAGATTAGCCTCGCTCTCACCGACGCGGATTCTAAATATCTTCTCCGATATATACGCACGACTTAATCTGAGGCCACGAACAATCCACCTAACTCCGCTTGTCGTCTCGATGCAGCCGGGCTATTACTCGGAGATATCACCCTTCTTTTGCGAGCTGGACGAGCACCTGCGCGCGATGTGTAACGTAGCTCGCTTCGCTCCCTCTGACGGCCGCGACTGAATTCCGAATATTGGGCCAGCGTGTCACGGGATCAGCATCTCTGATCAGCGGTCAAAGCACCGCGCGATCTTGAAGTCACCAGCACGGCGCCCACGTATTTATATACAGGACGTGCGGGACTCTCGACCCCGTCATCTCCTCCTGCTCTACTGCCCCGGACTGCAAGGATTGCAACGATGCGCCATTCGAGTCTTCCTGTGAAATGGCTGACGCTCGTCGGCACTACAGTCGCCACCGTCGGGCTCGGTGCACAGCGCGTGTTCGCGATCGACAACGGCGTTGCGAAGCTTCCCGGCACGCTATGGTCCTATCCTTTCTCGTATCATCTACTTTTCTGACGCACTCATTACTTAGTCATGGGCTACAACAGTGCGTAAACATTTCATTCTGGAGACTCGTGCAAACTCAGATGCTCCTTGACATAAAGCATGGAACGCATACGCAGTACGCAAACTTCAGCACGCATCCTTCGATTACAACTGATGAAATAAATTTTACGCTGGTAGTGCAACATCGACCAAGACCTGCTCATCACCACCGCGAATCTCATGCAGTCGCTCGGCCTCCAGGTTAGTCGCAATCCACCCACCGCTATACTATATATATATATATATATATATATATATATATATTATAAAACTGTACTAATTCGACGCACCGCAAGGATGCCGGGTACACGCACGTTAACCTCGACGACTGCTGGGCGGAGAAGAACCGCAGCACGGCGGGCGACCTCGTTCCCGGTCCGTTCTCTTTCTTTTCTCTCCGCGACTGTGCGATTTACACGACTGCAGATAGCGTCCGCTTCAGCAGGGGAATGAACAACCTGACAGGCCAGCTCCACGCTCTCGGCTTGTGCGTAACTCCCTTTTCATCTCGGGCCTCGAAAGAAGCTTCATTCTAATCTTTATTTTCATATCTATTTTATCTAGTAAGGCAGGAATCGTACGTCCATACACCGCTCTCTTGCGCTCATATAAACACGGTGAATCGACCGGTTGCAGTACGGTGACTCCGGGTGGTACACGTGCGCTGGATATCCGGGATCGTTCGAGAACGAAGCGCGGGACGCGCAGACGTTCTTGGACTGGGGGTTCGACTATCTGAAGTGAGCGAGTTCTTGTTGTATCAATCCAGCTCTTCAGAATATGTGCTGAGGATGCGAATTAATAGATATGACAACTGCGCTAGTGAGTCATGGACCTTGACACCCTTACCGTGTCTAAACTGTCTTCATCAGTCCCGTATGACGACATTCTGCGCCAAAACACACTCGGCAGTGAGTTCTGAACCAAGAAGTGATACATTGAGCCGGTGTTGACTATCGCATATCAGAATACGAGCGCATGGCCGACGCGATCACCGACCTCGCGACGTCCTCTGGCCAGCCTCCCATCATATTCTCCCTGTGCGAGTGGGGATGGGTCAGTGCATTCTCCTCACTGTCTTTCGTTTACCATAAACCAAATGACTGGCGTTATAGACCCAAGTCTGGATCTGGGGCAAGCAGTTCGGCCACAGCTGGCGCACGACGGGCGACATCGGGCCGAACTGGCCAGCGCTGGCCAGCATCATCAATTTGTTGGCATTTTCCATTCGTTATTCGCAAATGAAGAGTTGCTTGACTCTGTGTATTCTTTGCAACTAGTAACTCGTTCATCACCATGGCCACTGACTTTTACGGGCACAACGACCTGGACATGGTAAGAAATTCACCCGCCAAACTATAGCGGCTCAGCATCTAATCGGCCTCTTTATTGCAGCTTGAAATGTATACATAATTCACATGTTATTGACTCCCCTCCATGGCTGAAGAGACTCTTAGCGGAAACGGCAACATGACTGTCGACGAATCAAAGTCTCATTTCACAGCGTGGGCGCTTATGAAGTCTCCGCTGCTCATCGGCACAAACGTATGTGCCCGTTAAAGCTAGGTCTCACACAATGGAAACTGATTATTATTACTTGGACCTGCAGCTCTCCGCCATCAAAGACTCCGACCTGGACATCCTAAAGAACGAAGAGATCATCGCCATCAACCAGGACCCGGTCGTCGGAACGAGCATCTCGCCTTTCGTTGGGGTTGTCAATGCCGACTGGACGAGCGACCCCATTAACCCTGCTGGATACTGGAGCGGACCGACGCAGAACGGCACCGTAATCATGCTGGTGCGTTCATTAGAATCCTATCTTTACCATATGTTCAAAAAGGACTCTGATGCGGCCTTTCTTTCTAGCTGAACACGCTTAACCAATCGGCGGATATGTTCTTCAACCTCACGGAGTCTCCGTGGATCCGCGCAGGGAGGCAGTACTCAGTTCGCGTATGTGATTTGTCTTCCAAGTGGACCGTTCGCTGAAGGCGTGCTCACTTTGGGCTTGTACAGGATCTCTGGACGCACACGGACAACGGCACGGCGGTGCGGAACTTCACCGCGTCGGCGGTCCCGGAGCATGGTGTCGTCGCGCTGCTACTGCAGGATGCGGGCGACGAGCCGGCGGGGCTCGAGCCCAAGTGTGCGGTCTGGTCGCAGTGCACGGACCAGAACGGCACGGCCGTCGACGGCTGATACTCCTCGTCTGGTTTGGGATTGCTTCGAAAAGAATCAATTAGCTGGATGTGTGCCTAGGTTAGCTGTTACAGCTCTTTTAAATAAAATAAAAATAAAAAATCTGCTAGGCGGTGCTTTGTTGGACCTTACTTTGCTACGCGCTCACAAAATTGACTTGGACAGATTGTTTGCAAAGTTGACTGTTCCATGCGATCGGGTCAGGAATCGTACTCCCCCGACTCAATCGGCTTCTGAG